>OMNV01001353.1:104541-137836 GCA_900303265.1 Brotula barbata | reverse complement strand
GCCCCCTATATATACACACACACACACACACACACACACACACACACACACGCACACACACACACACTCACTCAGCCATGCATAATGAATGTAAGAGCAAGAGGAGTAGATTTGGGAGGGATCCAAGTCTCTCCACGTCCACAGTGTGGTGAGTGTGTCCCGGTGCCAGTGGGCGGCCGGAGGATTTTGCATGCTGCCGACGTCTCGCCTGCAGGATACGGCTCCTCTTTGGGGGGTGCTTTTCGCATCGGCTCCGTCACTTTTTTCTCTCCAGCGCTCATTACTACATGATTTTTCTCCAGTCTCTCACTGTTTTCGTCTGGCAGAGTCACTCTTCATTAACCTAATGCGGTTCACTCGCATTCATTCAGCTCAATGCTCCAGCAGCTCTGCGGTGTAAAACTCTTCGGGTCTTTTCATGCAGCCAAACCGTCAATCACCGGCGTGGCGCTCAAGAAAATCTGCCATTTCCTCCCATTTGAGAAAGCCAAATTTGAAATGTTTCCCCTTTTGAGCACCACACTCTCATTCTCTCTGCCCCCGCGCATGCTTTCCTCCCCTCTTTTTTCGCCTTTGCTCGCTCTCTCACTCAATTAATGAATGAGGAAATGGAGGTCACCAACCAGACATGCTGGGATATTATTTTCCTCGCAGTTGTTAAATCGCGGAAATGCCATAGAATCTCATATACCAGATACGCTCTGGTCTACACTTGAAGAACCGAGGCTTTGAGAATGTTTAACTAGTTGGGAAGTAAAGTCGGCAGGAGGCAGTTAGGGGTTGCTGAATGGAGCTTTTGAAAATCCGGGGGGACAGGGGGTCTAATAGTCGGTCCCTGAACATAAGAGATCCATTACCCAGTGAAATAGCCTTTCCACTGTGTGGGGTCCACATGTTGGGTTCTACAAATACATGGCCACTAAGTGATCTTCATCACATTTTATCTACCTCGGGAGGATTGAATGTTCCACTTGACTTTGTGGAACGTCCTTGATGTGAAAATAAGCAGAAGGTTCATTATGGATTCCTGATTAAATTTTAGAGGGGGCTGTCTGAGGGGTTATTTTTCTTGTATGTGTATGCACGTGAACACTGTTTTTCGCTTACTGAACGCCGCCTGGGGTTATTAGCCACAAAATCCTGTATGTGATGCACGTGGCTGCGTCTCGCACTCCAGAAGACATTGTAAAGAGCGAGCCCCCAAATTACAACATTGGCCTTTAATTTATCGCCGTGTGCACGCTCCGGCGGTGCACGCTTTGAACGGACGGCACACACGTGCAGAGGAGTGTGTTGTAGAGCCGTACAGTACATTTCATTTCATGCATGGCTCTCTCTACTTTTACCCAGCGCTTAAGTGTAAGTAATTAGCACTAATATTTTAATGAACTGCCTTAAATGTGCAGGCGGCCGAAAGAATTTCAATATTCTGATTCCGCGGTCACGAAATGCACGTATGACTCTGTTTCTGTTTCGCAGAGTCACAGAAAATCAGCTTTCATGGAAGAAAACAGATAAACTGCTATGGCAGCTGTCCTGCAGCGTGTAACTCGTAATATCACAGCTTTGCTGCCTTTTGTGAAGAGCGGAGTAATAGAATGAAGGCTCGGAGGCGTAGGAGAGGAGCTCCTACACATCACCGCCGTGTACACAGTGGATTTAAAACGAAGGGACATATTTACCAAACCCGCTGCAAATCACCACCAGAGATTTTCTGTTGCAGCAGCTCTTCAGTTTTGCAGCGATTTTACTCTTATTGATGATGTTAATGAGCTCAGCGCCAGTGCATGACAAGATGAGCCTCTAATAAGGATCACCGAACACACGCGAGGAAGACTGCAGATCACAAGAGACAGCTGTGAGCTTTACTGAGAAAATGAGTTTCATATTGATCCAGGCATATCGATCCAAGCAGTCATGTAAGACGAAACGGAGCCGAAGAGGAAAAGTGGAATTTTGACTGATAAAATTGGAATATTTTAGGTCATTCTGACAATTTTCAATCTCCAACTCGACTAACCCTTCACAGGTAATAAATTTCGGATTGGCTGCTTTCGCATTATGGATCATGAAGTGTTGAATGCCTGCAAACAGAATAATGACTGAGACAGGAGAGTAAGAGATAATGTGGGAGAAATATTAAATATTTAAAGAGGATATTTCCACGGAGGCGTCTTCACTCTGATCACAATAAAAAGCGGTACAGGTCTGATCTTTGCCGTCTCCTTCGTCTCTTTGATAAATCACTTCTACTGTGCATTTGAATGGATCTCCAGTCCCCCGCCCCATCGCTTTTGGTGACGCACAAGGAACGCCCGGAATTCTTCATGCATCGACCCACACGTGCATTATCCAGCTCGCCTCTGTTACACCACGGCCATTAAATTCGAAAATGTGTATATTTCAGTCGTTTGCGCCTCATACGGCTTCAAATCATCTGTAGATTTGGCCCCAAGATTCATGTACCTTGACTAACACGTATCATGGAATCAATGTCGTATTTGCCCAAGTCAACTTGTTAGCGCCCAGACATCTCCGACACTCGAGGCTGTTTTGCTGACAGGTTTATGCTCTGTTGCTCCTCTCTCGCTCTCTCTCGCTCTCCCTTCCTCCCTCAGCTGACCTACCTCCCTCCACCGTGGGGCGACTGCAAGGCCACGCCGATGGACTCGGACTTCTTCAGCACTTACAGCATCACTGCCTGCCGTATTGACTGTGAGACGCGTTACCTGGTGGAGAACTGCAACTGCAGAATGGTCCACATGCCCGGTGGGTGCCCAGAGGACCTCTGACTCATTCCCACGGCCATAGAGAGATTTCTAGATTTATTTATACACGTTTGGAAGCGTGCGCGTACCTGCTCGTGTGGTCCACGTGAAAAGGGCTTTTCATTTGAAATTCCTGTGACAATACAATTATTAAGGGGCAAACAGCTTTTTGCCACTGGCTGCAGAAAATCAGTTATTCACACTCGGCTGGAGAAGAAAACTATTTTTTCCCTTGTTTGCGCCGTGATTACAGCCGGAATTTCTGTCTACTTTCGGCATTTAATCAGCGTGTGGACTCTCAGACAGAAAATTGAAAGTGAATTTGGCCGGACGAAACATTTGGCTGTCCTTATGTTAACCCACACTCACCTGTCCAATCATTTGTACCCCTGCAATGTAATCAGGGTCACTTTCAGCGCCGTGTATGCATACAGACAGGCAGATAATCAGCGTGCGTGTATGTGTGACGATCGGTGTTAGCTGCTGTCGTAATACTGATTGCGCACTTGATTAATGCGAGTCTACTGAGAGCTAAAATCATCTGTCGACGTGGATTGTTCTCCGCTTCTATTAATCTCTGCTATCTTCTGGCCATTAGAGCCATTCTCTAAAGTATATGAACCAAACTGCGTTAATAATAATTGCAATTTCCTCTCCATCGGGCACGTGTCTTTTCCCCCCGTCTGTCCTGGTAGACCGAGGCTCTGAGGAAGCGGTGGAAGGAGGTGGCGACGGGGTCAGAAACCGACCGTGGCGGAGAGACGCTGCAAAGCTGCTGATGTTAACGATTTAAATTAGGAGATGATCAAATTGGTGACGGATATCCCGTCCTGATACGGATCGTGATGACACAAAATTAATTAGAGGAGTAGATCTTCTCATCTTTTCATTGCTTTTTGAAGCGCTGAGACTGAGAACATTGTGTTTCTGTTCTCAGGAGATGCCCCATACTGCACCCCGGAGCAGTACAAGGACTGTGCAGATCCTGCCTTGGGTAAGGAGATAACCCAGCGTGCTGCGTGTGTGTGTATGAGTGTGTCCCTTTGATCCGTGCCGATGGCAGATAACAGTGTTCCTCCTGTCGGATGGTGGCCATTCTCAGACACCAAACCGCCGAGGCGCCTCCTTTCAGGCTCGCCCGTCTCTCCATCACTCGATACCTTTCAGGTCCTGTTTGTTTTGCTCCGGCTCTTTGTCCAACAGTCGGGCCGCGTGTGCTATCACGCCGATTGTGTTTCATATTAGGGACTCCGTTTCATAACACTGTGACTCCTCTCACCCTGCCTGCACTTTGCTCCCTGCTCCTTCCTCACCCTTCCTCGTCTCTTTCTCCAGATTTCCTGGTGGAGAGAGACAATGACTACTGTGTGTGCGAGACGCCGTGTAACATGACTCGTTACGGTAAAGAGATGTCCTTTGTCAAGATACCCAGCAAAGCCTCGGCCAAGTACCTGGCCAAGAAGTTCAACAAGACGGAGCAGTACATAGCGTAAGTCACATTTGTTTGCATTATTTATTCAAGAAGGCCTCTTACAGCGTACAGTCATCGTTGAAGCAGTTTAACCCCTTAAACACTGGCAAAAACTTGGAATTGAGTTCACTTTAAGGCAAACAGGTCAGGTAAATTTGAAGTGTAATGTACAAACTAAATCTCTATAAATAAATATACATCTAACTATGAATAAAACAATTCATGAGTATTTAGTTTTAAGTTTTTTTTATTGAAGCATGGCTTTTTTAAATTCTCTTTATTCTAATCTAGAATAAAGAGAATTTCTGGGTATCATTTTTGACAGATTTCTCCAGATGTCTTTCTGAAAAACTTGTGAAAGCTGCATTAAGATGTGAGTTCAGATAGATACAAACATGATCACCACTGCCTCGGAAAATGTTTTCCTATGACATTTCCATCTAAAAAGTCTGTATTATTCATGAATTGCCATCCTGGTGCCTGGTGACAACATGAAGTGACTGAGGGAAAGCTGCTGGGATATGGAGAACACACTCAGAGTTGTAAGGAAATAATAATCCCAAAGAAAATAGATCCATTTGGGAATCCAGGAGAAGCGTTTTTCACTTATTTACTTTTATTGTGCTCTTCGATAACGTCGATGTTTGTGCTGCAAAAGAAACGATCACACAGAGCCATAGCACTCCTATCACATCTCCAGAATCCTGCAACCGACAAAAACTTTCAGTTTCAGTGACCTAGATAGGATGCACATTTCCTGACAAACTTCACATTTTGTATAGTTTGTGCTTGAATTTATCATATCGTATCCCCAAGAGCATGTCAATCCCACGAATTGTGAATTGAATTTAGGGAGATTATAGCAAAGGTAACAACACAATAAGAGTTACAATAAGTTTCCAGTGTCTGGAAGTTGGTCCTTCGTAGTTAAATGGAGCGGTGATGGTGTCTAGTGATTGCTTTCTCTGAATGCTTCCTCTCTGTGATTTAAGCTGGTGGTCACAGATTGAGTGAGATTGGCACTTTAAAATGAGGTTTCCTAATCCACCATAAAAATCCGTCCTCTAAGTGTTTTGGGCCGGATTTTGTCCTTAAACATCGTCTTTCCCAGCGCGCTCGCTCGCAACGTTTCGTGTTCGTTTTCACGAGGATGATTTTCAGGCAGGTGCAGAAATAGAATAAGATGTTTCTAATCGTAAGCCTGCGTATCTGCACTGAATGCTTAACTCGATTTCAATCAGCCCAGCACTTAAGCGTCTTTGCCAAATACAAGAAAAAGATCAAAAGCGGTTCAAGAAAATGAGGATAATGTGCAATAACTGTGAAATCTTTTCTCCATCACTCCCAATGCAGCTGCGGAGGACAAGATAATGATGTCACATGTGCTCAGAGTGTCACAAAGCTTGTCACTTCTCCTCTTGGAAAGTTTTTTCAAATTCCCCCGTGGTGAGATTTGAGTCCATCCTTTTCGCTCTCCACTTGCCATATCTCCGAGCCGTGTCACGGTGATGAATATTAGCCGCGGCTTTTCTGGTTCAAGGCTGCGCTGTGTTTAGTGGTGTGAAACGGATGTCTGCGACAGCGGGCTGTCTCTGTGATGGGATCCACAAACAGAGAGACAGAGGGAGAGAGAGAGAGATAGATTTAAGCAGCGCTGATCGGCTGTAGCACAGATCAACTCGGTCCCTGAGAAGATCGGAATGCAGGGAAGCATCAGTCGCACTGCAGGCCGACTCCACACACGCACGTCTGCCTCCAAATCAACACAGAGTTCCCATCAGGCCTTCAAATAAGAGATTAGGCTTAACGCGTTAGGTGGAGATAAATTTGGGTAAAACTTGGGAACACGTTTCCTTTTTATAAATTCTGGGACAGGCATTTAAATTGACGCCCTAACTCGGATCTCTGCCAGAGCGATCCGCTTGGGACCTCCACTGATTGAGGTGTTTGGGGTTGCTTTCGTTGGCCGTGTTTCCCCTGAACAAAAGTCATCAAAGGTTGCTATGGTATGAAATAAGATGGATTTAAGTGCGCGATGGCTTCGGTGAAGATACTTTGCAGTATTTTTAAAGAACTGTGGTTAGTGCATTAAAATATTTCACCACTGAAGATGGAAAAATCACACGTATAGGGAAACTCCCAAATTTACATCACACACGTAGTACGGAAGAGCAGCTGTGTGTTCATTTTCTGGTTGTGCTTCTCCATCTGCACATATAATTTGCAATTAGAGCGTTTACTTTCAAGAGTTTTACCCATTTTGATATTAATAGTAATACATCACGAAGCATTTAGATTGAAATGTGAGAGAGCAAAGTACATAAAACCTCCCTTGGTTTGGACCTGACCTGCAGAGGGGATTGGAGTCTGATTTGCCCCGTGGATAGGATGTTACGGTATTGAAGTCATGTTCCATCGCATCATGGGCGTTTAAGCCGAAATCCAGTTTTGGAAATAACACAGCCCCCAAATCAAACAGCTCCCCTTGTACTCCTCAAAGACCAGACCCACCTGGGGGAAATCACTTAGTGACAGCGGCTTATTTGTTCACCTTGACACATTTTCTCTGTTATCCGCAGATTAAAAACATGTCCGTGCCACACTCACCCATCATCTTGTGAGCCTCGGGGACAACAGAAAAATGAAATGTACAACGAGAGCATCTAACGTATGTGTGTTTCCTCCCCCCCTGTGTTTCCAGCGATAACATTCTGGTTCTGGATATCTTCTTCGAAGCCCTGAACTACGAAACCATAGAACAAAAGAAGGCCTACGAATTGGCAGGGCTTCTGGGTAAGAAAACGGCTCTCGTGTGTCTCTTTAAGAAGAGATAATATTCATTTTGCAGCTTGACAGATGCTTTTAATCTAACAGGACAGTAATGCACGTCAGACCCCGGAAGATAAATGTCTTTTTAATCTGGCTCGGCTTTTCAAGCGAATTCATGCAGGCTAGATGCTTTCTTTACGTTTGACACCAGACTTCTTCAATGAAAATGAACATACAACATCCATCGTTTGAATGAATTCCTCCATTGTGTTTGTGATTTCCACCGTCTTGTCTCTACAGGTGACATTGGGGGTCAGATGGGTCTCTTCATAGGAGCCAGCATCCTCACCATTCTGGAACTCTTCGACTATCTGTATGAGGTAAACAACTCGTGCACGCTCACAGCAGAATGTCATTCAGTATTCTGGTTTATCTGCTCAGGAATTCAGCAGCTTTCACACGTTGCTGTTGGCACAAGGACATGTTTTATCAAGTGTGATGAATGTTCAGTCTCTCAAAAACCTGGATCTCATCTCTGCAACGCTGAATACATTAACATTTCAGATATATTATCTTTGAGATTAGTCGAGATGTCTGTGTCCGGCCTCATTAAGAAAACCGCTGTCTTTGTCTTAGTGCTGAGAGTGTGAGATACTCCTTGATCTGAGACGTCTGCGTGCATGCAAGCGTGTGTGCGTGTGTGCGTGTGTGTGTGTGTGTGTGTGTGTGTGTGATGGACAGTGTGGTGGAATAGTCCTCATCCACTTACTCGATAGGGAATCGATAGGGAAATGCATTTATGGATGAATCAATTCAATCTCATTTGAATTACAGATCGAGAAAGATCTCCAGGACACAGATGGAAAAAATTTGATTTCTTTTTGTTGTATTCAGTCTCTCAATTATTGGAAACATCTCTGTGGACAGCTCCACTAAAGTGATATAACAGCATTTACAAATTTTATTTTGTCTTTTCAATTTCGTTTGCTTTTTAGGTTCATCGTGCAAAGGAAATAGCACTTTTGAGACGAGCTCTGGGATTTTGTAATAATTATTACCATTGTATTATCATCGGGGCTGTCTATTTGGTATTCTTTCAATTAAACAATTCATTGTTTAGTCTACTAAATATCAAATGTAGTCACAAATATCCATCCATAAATATGCTACCTTAGGTACATCTGCGACCAGAATCCCATCAAAGTGTTAATTTTGTAAACAAGATTTTAATCGGCTGCAAATGTGCAGTATTTTCATTAAAACACTACACAAAAATCATTGTTTTATTAGCAAAATTCAAATCAATCTATGTTTTGCCGATAGACTAATAATTAATCGATGAATTCCTTCATTGCTGGTTTTTTGGGGAGTGTTTCTTTGTCTTCTTAGAGATCTCTGGGCTGGGTTGTTGTGTGGGCCTGTTAAGTCTTTGATGCTGCGTGCGATGTAGGTCTAGACAAATCAACTCGACTTGACTGACACTTCAGTCCTAAAAGCTCAGATTCTGTACGTGTGTCTCGTCTGTTCTCAGGTGATCAAGTACAAGCTGTGTCGGTGTGTGAAGAAGAAACAAAAAGGCCGTAACAACAATGACCGGGGAGCTGTGCTGAGCCTGGATGACGTGAAACGCCATGTCAGTAGGCCGCCGCTGAGGACTGTCTGACAGGGCCTCATTTGTTTCAGATAGAGGAGGAGCGAGAGAGACATATGGAGGAAGTTAAAGGGGGAGGAAGGAGGCGACCGGAGAGATATGCAGAGAGCAGGAGACAGACGGGGAAGAGGGAAAACAGATTGAGCGGAGAGAGGCAGGAGAGCAGAAAGTGTTCTGAATTTAATCAACGTTGGGGTACACGACCAGCGGGGACAGGCCCAAATTAGAGCTTTGGAAGGTGTGACAGCTCACTTATTTCCAAGTGTAAATGAAACCAGTACTCTTTAATTGCACGTCTGGGTCTTGGCAGGAAAAAGGCAAAGATGTAGCCCTTCATCTTCCCTGCTTACTTAGTAATCTTCCCCTCCACCATCATCATTTTCATCTTTTTTGAACAATTCCGGAGGACGTTCTCAATTTGTTCTCTCGCTCGCCCAGGAGAACGTTTTCATTATTTAATGTGTTTCCCGATGCGTGTTTACAGCTTTAAGGTTTTCTCATTCCTGGTTGCATTTTTTTTTTTTTTTTTTTTTTACGTGAATGTTTAATCCTGGTTGTGATGATTCCTCCTCTGCTCGTTCGCCCTCTCTCTCTCCTCATCTTTCTCTTTCTTCACCTCATCCTCTTTTTGGCTCTCCGTCCTTCTGCTCATTTCCCTCTCAGGCTCCTTGCGAGAACCTGCGTACACCATCGACGTATCCCGGCAACATGCTACCTCACCACCCAGGCCAGGGTAATTTTGAAGACTTCACGTGCTGAGCGGACGTGAACGACGCCTCGACGTGTGCGTTATGCAACCAAAGCCAACCGTATAACAAGACTATCCAACGTGGCGAGCGGGGAAGAGATACAAAGTCACATTCTTATGGAAGCACTTTTTCGTAGAAATGAAGAGAAACAGACCAATCAAATACGACACAAACTTTCACCTGAGGCCAAGTGGAGACTGTACCCCAATTATAAATATCTGTTAAATTTCCACGACAGTCTGAGGACATTTCACCCAGCACTGTAAAAACTCTCCGTCTCTGTGTTTTCTGCTGGAATACTGCCGCAAAGGATGGAGAGACCTTGCCAACACAGACCTTTTTGGAAAGACAGAAACAAAAAAATATGGCAAAATGTACAGTAATCTCACCGTAGACAGCAGATCGACAAGGTGGCCGCACGCCTTTACATAACGCAGCATCGCATCATGGGACAAACGAAGAGTCATAACGCTTACTCCACTGTACGTGTAACAACATCTGTAGCTGTCACAGCGCTCCATAAGACCACGGTTGGACTCGTTGTAGTTTGTATGAGAATGTGTCTGTGTTCTGGGTTTGAATGTGCCTAGTCGGGTCTGTGTGACTGCCGGTGGAGGTGATGGAGGTAGAGGAGTGTCACCTACCGCTGAAGTCCAAATGTATGGTGAAGATTTCAGGTCTCATCTTGTAAATGCATGCTTGTATTTGTTCAGTGCACGTTGTTTCATTTAATTTCTACATTTTTTATATGAATATTATAATTACCATGTTTGCCTCAATATAATACAGGAAAAGGAAGATGATACACCCATATTGTATGCGTGTATGTATGTGTGTGTCTGTGTGTGTGTGTGTGTGTGTTTGGTAGGTTTCTGGTTGTACATCATGAAGAAGTGGTCTAGATAATGGATGGCTGAATTATTTTCATTTTCATGTGTGCATAATGAGTTGAGCCAGTGTGTGCGCGCGCGTGTGTGTGTGTGTGCGTGTGCGGCGCTTCATCTTCATTCAGCTTTGGATGAGGTGAGACTTTCCAAGCAGATTCGGTTGCTGAAAGTTTTGTGGGGCTGTTAAAATTTTCTGTATCTGTGTTCTAGTTGCAAAAGTCTTATCAAAGCACAATATCGCCAGTATGTAGAGGTGATGTAAAAGAGAAACGTACTATTCTTCTTGATATATTGTCATATTATCAATATCGTGTTGATCAGCCTGTTTTTGGTTGTTTTTCTTTCATATAAGACATACTCAATATTGCCTGATAATCCTGTCTACAACTTCCAGGTAAAAAGGCTGTTCTATTTAGTTAAGAAAGCATTAATAAAATGTAAATATCGTTTTGGAAATTACTATTCTATGGAGGTTTTATTCTTATCAGTGAATTGTGACAGACTTCACGCAGCAAAGGCTGTGCGGAACGCCACAGTGACCGGCAATCAAATCGGTGCTCTTTTGTTCATGTGTTAATTTGATGGCTGACCTGATCTGCTACGATCCAGATCCGGTCACCGTAGCGGCCTAGCAATCATCATTGCGGTAACAAAATCTTTGTTGAAACAAAAACCTTTGTTCCTCTGTACGTGTTGGCAGATTTTTAGGAAGTTCATGGAGAGCTGCGTTGTGGGCCAAGAAACATTACGGTATGGTATTTGAGCCAGAACTCTTCAACCTTGGCACTGTTGGAGTAGGGTGACCCGATCAAACCAGAACACACCGTCCACGCAGGAGCCCATCCAGTCTTGGCTGTAATAATGATATCAATATCATAAATGATGTAATTTATTTAATTTGAGTGAGATGGAACGTCTTTTAGTGAAGCTGATGAATGTAATAGTTGTTGTCTTCGGCTATATAAGCTCCCTTAGCATCGCAAAAAGCAAAGCCAAACCTTAACTGTGTCCCTTTGTTTACAAAAACTAAGCGACATTACACCCATTATGTGTGTGTGTGTGTGTGTGTGTGTGTGTGTGTGTCCGGGCTGCAACACACCATGGCTACATTAACTTCATCGAGGTTGTGCAAGCATAGTCCCCGTATTAGCTTGTCAGTTAGCTTGCTAGTACGCTAGCTAGCTGTTAGTCTGTTCTATATCTTGTTTGATAGAAAGCTGGCTAGATTAGAATAAACTTCATTTTATTCTTATTGTACATTATACTGAGTGGAAATTGAATTTGTTAATGATTGCTTTGGTAAAACCCACTCTTAAGTCAACTTTACTTCTGTAAAGTTTGCAGTCTGAAGTGTTTGATTTCAGTTACTACGATTAGATTTTCAAGGTCACGGAATGAAATGGTAACGGTTGATTACCACCTTTTGTGTAAATCGTCACATGAAAACAGTACAGAATATATATATATATCCCATGATTTTACACTCAGTAATATACTACACATCTGGCTGACTACTTTCAAATAATAGCTATTTTTCGATTAAACAGATTAATTTTCTAATCGTTGAGCGTGCATATTCAGGGTCAAGTACTTTTGACTTATAAAAGTCAAAACTTTGTTTGTTTGCGGTAAGGCAGATGATGAGTTATAAGTGTGTTTCGCACTCCAGCTGCTGTACCCAGGTTTATTTTTAATCATCATCAGCTCTAAGAGAATCTGATAGTGTAGGATGCTGCGTTTCATCAGCGGCATTCTGCTATCTCTCTCTCCCAATCAACCCGTTATCGTGTATTCATTCACACACATTTGGTAGAATTAAATCGGGATTTGTGACGGGTTCAGGGATAGGAGCCTTACCTTGTATTAAACCAGACATGCTTATCTACTTCAAACATTCATTTTGCTGCAATTTTAACAGCTGCGAGCAACAACATTTTGTATTTTGAAGATCCATGCTGTCGAGATTTAATTACAGTTTCTGCTGCTGTTTGACAAGAGGATGGATTAGAAATATCCTGTGCAGCCAGCACAAGATAGATGGAGATTGTCAGTCTGAGATGCAGCCGGTAGCCGACGACGTCTTCCATTCTGCTGTACATCTGCTGCTGCCACCCGACACATCTTTTCACCATTTTCACCTTTTCACACTCTTTTACCTGTGTGAAAAGTAAAACTGTGTAGAGACGAGTTACCCCTCAAAAAAATGATCTGATTTGAACCTGCTTAGTTCCCTTTTTGGACTTTTTTTCAGACGTTGCTTCACATTAACAGTATCAGAAATTATAATTTGTCAGAATAGCCTCCTACTGCAATGTTACTGTCGAAATTCCATCAGCCGGAATGGGACCTCCCGTCCAGATTACGGGGAAACCCTGCCTCATTACATTTCATATCCACTATTTAGTATAGCCCAGGGTATAAATTTCACCGGCCATATGACAATCTGGCAACGATGCCTCGTAAAGTTCTTCAATCATTAGACCAGCTATTATGGCTGCCATGCTGTCGATTTGTGGAATGGACCATTTGATGATGTTACCACTTTTTCTGTTTTTCCGTTTTTTTTCTTAGTGGTTTGATATTTTAAATAAAAATCCACATATTCGTCCATTGTCTCTTATTCTCATTTGTAATAATACTGAAAAACATGAATCGGCCTCATATCGGCCGCTCTGCTCGCTACAATATCACTATCAGCAAACAAATTATTACATGTGGACCGAGTCAGCAAATGCTAGAGGAGAGACTGAAGGTTTGGCCCCTTATGAGTGCTCTTTATTCAACCAAAATACTGTTTAAAAGCTCTGGTATTGTGTGACATGTATTGGGATCAGGCAGCATACTGTACATCCCCGTATTTCAAGCAGTGTCGCAAACGGCTGCAGAAAGTGGATTTTTTTTCCATCCGCGACTGGTCCAGGGGTCAAATAGAACAGTACTAGTCGTCAGGTCCACCAATATATTGTAAGCCAGCCAATTCCCTCAGCAACCAAGACTCCAAGCTCTAAACCCAGTTGAAGGCTTCGTACGCAGCACATATCATAATTGCATCATCCTACAAGAAATCCCACATTGCAGTTTTTCTCCTTATCGTGGAGCCCAAGTTGAAAACAGTTGACTGGTTGTTTTCAGACTAGAAGTTTTCTTTTACCTTGCGTTGTCCTGACGACTTTTTTTTTAGAAACATTTATTATTCATTTTTTTTCCATTATTCAAAAGAGAAACTGCTTAACATACACCGTACAAATGCTGAGGCTCCCAGGAAGCAGCTTCCACCTCTGATGAAGATTTTGGTGTGAATGTCTGTTACGTGGTTTTGTCACTGATTGTTTTATTATTTTCTGTTCGACCAGCCAAGAAGACAAATTAATGAAGAATAAAAGACGACGTGGTTCATTTCCTGTTGGCATTTGTGTCTTTTTCTGCCACTCAGAAGATTAGAGGAGGGTCAGATGATGGTGTACAGGAGTGACAGAAATACTGAGGAAGACGCTCGCTGCATTCTGATGAGGCTGCACGGCTGATGGGGGTGGGTGGAAGGTGGAAAAGCCCGGAGGGTGTGGGGGATGTGGGGGTTACGAATGAAGTGAACCCCACGCTTCAGAGGAATCTGGATTATTACGGATTTCGTCGGATCTTGTTTGTTCGGTTTCACGTGCTGTCGGTGGATCCAGAATTCCTGGCAGAACCATCTGTGCTGTGTTCAGGGAGGGGGGTGGGGTGAAATTATTCTGTGCCCTCAGTTGCCCCCTCCCTGAAAGATAAGAAATGACCAGGCATTGCTCACTCAGTGCCTTCACCTTGATGTTTGACACACAGCCAATCTGCGGATAGCATAATGGGGTGATGCTGGCGTAGCTGCCTCTCCTCCTTAAAGGCTGTTACAACCTCATCTAATCGCCACAGGGTAAACTGGGTAATTGGGTAAACTTTCTATTTTCATCAAAATCTTCAGTTGTTCTGTCTATTTGATAGAGTAATGCTTTGTGGTGTGTAGCTAACCAAGCGTATCCTTCATTTCGGCTCTGATTGACCTTACACTCAGATCAGCGATTTTTATGAGTCGGAGGTAATTATTTCCTAATCCAATCATCATATCTTTTCACCCACAAAGAAGCTACACTTGGCATTCTGTACACTCGCCTGTTGTTATACAGCATCATGTCAGGAGAAATTGTTCTGCCACTCTCAGTTCTGAATGTTTTTACAATGCTGCACCGACACTGTACAGTGTAGACCTGCAAACCTCAAATGAATCTTTGGAAAATGACACTCTAGCTTGCCTCCATCTTCTCAGTCCTGCCAGCATGCCAGATGAGTCACATTTCAGATCTTGGTACATCTCTTACTGCAATTAGACTGCTCATCCATTTGTCATAGATAAGGCTTTGGCCAGGCAGCTCTGGGCCCCACTTTACACTCTGCTCATTAAGAGGGTTAATCATTATATCCTCCCAGAGAGAAGTGAGGAAGGCTTTGTCAGGCTGCAGACGTGTTTCCCATTCATTTGATTGCAGTGTGAACCTGTATGTGTTTAATACCCAAGCTATCATGGGATCAGTCTAATCAGCAGCCATCTGACACACAGCATGTAAAAATCCCCCTGTGAAGATTTTAAGCCCCTGGAGCAGATACTATACCTTTGTATCATTTAAATAAATATGTGTAATGTATTTCCCTTCCCCCTGCACACAATCATACAAGCGCCCTCTGATCAAACACAAACAGGCTTTGCAGACAGATGGGATGTCATGTTTTGCACTGTTACCGTGTACCGTGTACCGAGTAATTGAAATCTGAATTTGAAATAGGATGACAACATCAAACTTAGATTAAATTGAATTACAGAACTTGGCCTCCCCTCTGTCTCCTGCTGTTTATTTGATCTGACAGTTGGCACTTCAGGGGTTCAACACAATAAAATCTATTCAGAGGTGGAAGTGCAAAATAATTTCAATTCAAAATCAAACAGCCATTTTCAATATAAAAGAAACTATGGAGTAAATTGGGTCATCTATTAGTTTCATTGTCAATGCAGCTTTTGTATACTGGGTTCGATAATTAATTACTCATTGGATTACACCATTACTTGTAAAAATCCTTATGCATTGTTTATTTTCAGTAACAGCTCACTTTTTAAAATAAATCATCATTATCATTATCAAATTTTTCATAAATAAAATAGTTTAATTTAGAAGTTTTTATAAGTTTATTAATTCAGATTTCATCTATTTTTCGGATGTATCGTGATTACACCATGTCCCTTCTATGTGGGTGTTAGTAACTTCAAAACTCAGTTTCAGTACAGCACGTATACATGGGGTTGAGCTGGTTGGTGAGGTAGCGCTTGATGTTTTAATTTACTCAGATGTGGAAATTGGTACAGATAAATAAATACTGGTTTAACCAATAAATACGGCTGACTCTGCTTACATTTGTACTGTAGTGCCACAAATAAACGACAGAGGGCAGGACTACAACGTGAGCACAATGAAGCATAGCGTAGTCTCGCTCTCGCGATAGTTCTGTGCCATCACCGGCGGCGACGTTCAGAGAGGAGATGGCGGCTAGAGGGGGGTTTCAATCGGCACCAACGGGAGGCGGCGGCGGAGCAATGGGACCTGGACCACCGGTACCGGGTGCAGGACCAGGCATGGGCCCTGGTACACCCTCTGGAAGGATGGGACCCTCTTCGGCCGCGCAGAACCACACGTACCGTTCCCCGATGCCCGGGCCTGGATACCCGGTGAGCTATCTCTCCATCTTTAGCCTGGCCCCTAGAACAAAGCCACTTACTACTGCTTTGTCAGAGGCGGCTAAGCTAACGTGATGTACCATAGCCGTTACCGGCGTGAGCTGCATGTAACACTCGGTGGCTTTCCTGATTACATTTTGCTCCCTTTAGTTGGTTATTTTGACTTAGCGCTAGAGTTTGTTGGTGGTTTGAAATTGCTCACCCTCCCGCCGGATATCATTAGTTAGTTACGGTCGCCGATTAGCTTAGCCTGCTAGCGGCGCTAACTTACTATTCATGCAAAGCGTTTTCTTAAATAAAGCCCGCGAACGGTATTGTAAACATTTTATATAAACCTATTGGTTGGAGCACATTCTTGAATTTCATACTTCAGAAAGTAAACTATCTGTGCCAAAGTTAGCCGTAGTAGCGTGGGTTCTAATGAATCGGCCAGTCCCCGGTTGAATCAATGCACACGTCTCAAACGTTTCAAACGTCTCAAACGTTTCAAGTTAGTGTTTGATACTTGGTTGCAGGTTGATGCTTGACTGCGCTTAGAAGTGAAGTTCTTTTTGTTGCATACTTGTCCCACTTACAATCCCCCACTTTGTACCTGTTAACTAAACTTTTACTCATCCGGCTTGTATTTTTTCACAAATATGCAAGTGGTTGAACAGTTCAATCCCTTGAACACAGGTGAATATTTGATTTAATTAACTTATTGTTCGCTGCATTTTGAAATCTCATGAAGGAATTTGTAGATTTTGTGTTGCGTGTAAATTCATCTTTTGTATTTTAACATCACACAGACTGGATCTGGTGGAACCAACAGAGATTAGTTCTGTTTACAGGTGGGGCATTAGTTTCTGGTAGCCAGCAGACATGGTTGAGTGTTAAGTTTGATGAAAACTGGTTGGATAAACCCAAATTTGTCATGTGGTCGACACCTGTTAAAGGTTATAGTGGTGAAAATGGTAACGGCAGCCCCAACTTCAACCAATCTCCTTGTGCCATTTGGCTTGATCGATGATTTAAAAATAAGAACTATTGATATTATAATGAACAGATCAGCCAACATAAAAAAAATATGCATTTCTGATAATTGGGCTTCCTGGTGACTTACCTGTAGAGTTCGTGCCACATATCACAGTGGTGCAGGTTTGATTCTGAGCTCTGCCCTTTGTTTCTTGTCATCACTTCCCTCCTGTTTGTTTCTCTACTGTAGTACTGTGTCTATCATAATAAATCAGCAATGCCAAAAAAATCTTGAAAATTGAAAAATTACTGAGGATTGCTGAGTATTTGAAGATGTGTTCATATGTAAAAACACAAAAGGGTTGTTCAAGTAGTCCACTCAACAGATTTAAGAACTTAAAGATAGATGTATGAATAAATTGCATTTGCACACAATTGACATCACAAGGCATCGGTGCCAAAGTGTCATTATAGCCTCTGAAATTTATACCTGGGGCTAGAGTAAATAGTTGATTGCATAATTGTGGATAATAAAACTAACTACTCTTTGATGGCTAAGAATTCAGCTCTTCCACTTAGTTTTCTTGCACTTCCAATGTGCTTTCTGGCATTTGAGCACCTGTGATTGGTGTTGCAAGCAAGTTATTTGGACAAGGCCACGAC
The DNA here is from genome assembly GCA_900303265.1 of Brotula barbata. Taxonomy (NCBI): domain Eukaryota; kingdom Metazoa; phylum Chordata; class Actinopteri; order Ophidiiformes; family Ophidiidae; genus Brotula; species Brotula barbata. Next base: position 120,169 of record OMNV01001353.1, on the reverse strand, counting down.
ATTAGCCTAATTCATTGACTTTTGAATCTATTAAAAAGTCGAATCTGGGCCACTGCATTCAATGTGGTGTGCACTGTACACGGTGAGCCTCTGTGCCCAAATGACTCCGTTAATTAACTTGCGTGTTTCCTTGCTATTGTCACTCAGTAATGTACATTGACGGAGTATATTTCATCGCACAGTTTCTTCACTTAAATTACTGCATAGCAACCTTTTTATGACTTGTTCAGGCAAAAAAGGGCCAACCACATCAGCCGCAAAGACATTTAAGCCCCTGCCATCAGCCAATCATCGTAGGCCACCAAGCCAATTCAGGCCGAGTTAGGATGCTGATTTAAGTGCCTGTTTGGCCTGACCAAATGTGAAGCTACATTTCTCTGCAGTCGTGTGCATTTTACCATCAAGAAATCATTGTCGTCATGTTTTATTTGTATCCTACATCATGGTGCAACTGTATCTCGATATTTTAACTTTCTCTAATACTGCGCTTATGACCAATCATTAATCTGTTGTCTTCAGCTCTTAGAAATCTTGCTGCTTAGCTACAGGCGACTTCAAATAATGTTCAGCGAAGGGATGTGCCGTCGCTCCCTGGTGTCCTTGGCTTCTTTCAGTCATGCAAGCGGGCTTTCACAGTGTAGTCAATGCGGTATTGCGCTTTGAATAGTGCAGTATGCAGGAGAACGACAGTTTTTCTGAGCAACCAAGGTTGCACATATGTTGTATAGCGTAATAAATGATCAGAATGCGGTCTCTTTTCTATGCTACATGGGGTTTTTTTATACTATTTAATTGAATGGTGGAAGAATTACCTCAGGTCAACATGCAATGTCTTAACACACAAAAAATAGATACAAAATGAACAACAAAATTTTATTTAAAATGTAAACATTGGGATTTCATTTCATAAGCTTGAGAAACAATCAACCAATTTGCTGCTACTGTATGTGCAACTACAGCATTGTCGTATCACTGTGGTGATAAATGAACCGTGATTTATTTAGCAAGCTTGGATCACAATGACACAGAAATGGGAAATAGAAAATTGAACCCAGCACTGGTGTTGTTGTTGTGTATATGTAAATCTCCTTTTAAAGTACTACAGACAATGCAGATCTTATATTACCGACAGGAAGAAAGACTGTCTTTATCTGTGAGCACTAGCATGTATAAATTCATGGAAAACCTAATTTCATAGGTCGGTGACTGCGAGATAGTGATCTGTGCTCTCGGGGTAAGCACAGATATTATCAAAAGGCTCCTGTGTGGAAAAGGAAGAGTGCATTGAGGCTTTATTGTTGGCCGGTCCATGTATGTCATTCTTCCTCCCTCCCACCGTCCACCATTGGCTGAGGAAAAGAGATTGTGTCTCGCTCTCGCCTGTCACTGCTGTAGGACCGACCGTGCTGGAAGGAAAACAGTAAAAACAGCAATTCATCATTTACCTGCATTTATCTGCACTCATGCAGTCAGAGACGAGAAGTCGTCTGTTTGAATTCTTAGCGCATGGCTTGGTGAGTTGGCAGCGGTGCTTGTTGTGTTTTGTTTGTTTGAGATTGAGATTCAGATTCTTGCTTAATGGGTTGGTGTACAGATTTTGCTTCAGACACCCATATACTTAATTAGCTAGATTAGATCATTTCAAAAATCTGTGCAAACATAGTTATAAAAGAAATGTTTATTTTCTCTGCTTCTAGAATCTAAATGTATTACGTCTGTGCCTTCCATTTATCACTGTAAATTTTATTTGTATTTTAAGATGACTTTTGCCAGTCTAATTCCTTTTGATAATCAATGTTGCTTTGTGGCTGTTAAACCACACCCGTATGGTGTCATAAAAATTGGTGGATATTGACAAAATTAGCTGTTTTTTTTCCTCAAAAGCCCCTGAGAACCCTGTTACTGCACACACAGACCTTGAAACGGCAATCCACTGCATTGAAATGAAGTGTCTTTGATGTTCTGAAGCACAAACTTTTTGGTGCATTTTCTCCTCTAATCATGAAAGTATAAAAGGTACATAGCCATTCTTGTGCGAGATATTTCTACAAATTTTGTGTCTGACATTGCTATCAAGTGTTGAGAGGCCACACATGTCGGAGGATGTCTAACTCTGTTCCCTTCCCCTTTTCAATCCAGAGACCCGGCATGCCCCCTTTAAGCCGTATGACCCCGCAGGGTCCAGCTATGGGTCCCCCAGGATACGGCAACAGTCCTGTGTCTCGCCCTGGCATGCCTGGTGTAATGGACCCGTCTCGCAAGAGGCCAGCGCCCCAGCAAATTCAGCAGGTCCAGCAGCAGCAGAACCGCAACCAGCAGTAAGTCTTTGTGGTTCACTGACATTCCATGATTTAATTCATAGAGTCATGGCTTATTTAGTCTGGAAGGTAGCCACTAGTTTGTACTCATTCTTATCAAACTGTTAACTGTTTTTTCACAGCACTAAGAAAAAGAAGATGGCTGATAAAATTCTACCTCAGAGGGTAAGTATTAATCAGGCACCAATACATGAAAATCCATTAATGGAGGCTTTTACTGTTTTACAGAATACTAATGGGATGAAATTGTGAGTTAGGTGCCTCCAAAGTTGCTCTTAAGCAGTTTTTTTGGGTAGGTTTAAGGGGTCAATTAACTAATTGATTAATTAGAACTGCTTTTTTTGTTTTTTTACATCATGATACATTTACAATTTACAACATTTACAAAATGTGATGCTGCAGTGTCACTCCCTCAACTCAAAAACAGTGACATATTCCTCTAGGTACATACTATTGGACTGGTATCTCACACCGGTACTCATAAGTGTGTTGTGCTTTGACCCAGATCAGGGAACTGGTCCCAGAGTCTCAGGCTTATATGGATCTGCTGGCCTTCGAGAGAAAGCTGGACCAGACCATCATGCGTAAAAGGTTGGACATTCAGGAGGCTCTCAAGAGGCCCATTAAGGTACGATTCAGTTAAACCTTTCTCTCCTCTGCTCCATGAATCACACTCGTTCAGGCCTGAAATGAAAGTTAAAGCCATTCTTACCTCTGCGCAGTCTACGGTCATCCATTTTCAGGGTTTTCACGCTAGAGCTCATCTCCGCCGCATTGGTTTTTGGCCATAATTTAGCCACTGAAGTAGGGGCAGACCAATGTTTAATCTCCCCATCACTCACATTCTGCCAATATACCACCTACTCCTCGTATTACATGATACATCAAGTGCCCGAGGATCATCAAACATGCAGCCGTGCATCACCTAACAAGTTGATGACCTTTTTGTGAAACAGAACAGGTTTCTGTATTTTCTCGGGCGTTAATTGTTAAGACAAGTGATCATCGGTATAATGTTTGGTTCTTAATTGGACATAGTGTTTAAGTTTGTTTTTTTTTTGACCGATTTTTCAGCAAAAGAGAAAGCTTCGCATCTTCATATCCAACACCTTCAATCCTGCCAAACCTGATGCAGAGGATGGAGAAGGCACCGTTGCATCATGGGAACTGCGAGTTGAAGGGCGTCTGCTGGAAGATGTAAGCATTGGAATTCATGTATACAACTTGGCATAACTCCGTGAAACATTACAGGTTACGTTAAAGACATCCGTAACATATAATACCAATGCCGATACCAATGGTTTGCTTCCTAGACGGCTGTGTCCAAGTATGAGGCCACCAAACAGAAGAGGAAATTCTCCTCTTTCTTCAAGTCCCTTGTGATCGAGTTGGACAAGGACCTCTATGGTCCAGATAATCACCTTGTTGAAGTAAGAATATTTAAGCTTCATCATCTTAAATAAAAGGCAGATGAAACATTCGATACAAAACCTCTGTCTGTTACAAAGTCTCACTTTTAAGAATGATCAATAAGTAAGTGCCTGACATTAAAAATGTGCTCTGTTACACTTTTAGTGGCATAGGACTGCTACCACTCAGGAGACTGATGGATTCCAGGTGAAGAGGCCTGGTGATGTGGGTGTTCGCTGCACTGTCCTGCTCATGTTGGACTACCAGGTAAATGCTTATAGTGTGATTAGGGTCTCTACTTGGCCTTTCTTTGGACTGAGGTCTCACTCTGACCCCATCAACATTAAATTTCCATCATTCTCTCTGTTTCTGTCCCAAAAAGCCCCCTCAGTTCAAGCTGGACCCTCGACTGGCTCGTATGCTGGGTATCCACACCCAAACCAGGCCCGTCATCATTCAAGCCCTGTGGCAGTATGTCAAGACCCACAAGCTCCAGGACCCCCATGAGCGCGAGTTCATTAATTGTGACAAATACCTGCAGCAGGTACTTGGGGCCCACACATACTCTAACACACACCAGTCACAAAAAAGGCCTGTCACATTAAACTTCAATCATCAGCTAGTTCCTGCTGTTTTCCCTGTTTGATGCTTTCGCAGACAGTTTCATTTTTAGGTAAACTCTACATTTTGCTCTGCTTTTTTCTTTTTTATTGATGTGCCACATGAAATACTCTTAAATGATGATGAGGCGCAAAGTACTTACACCTGATATTGCAAGTAGAACTTGTTCTTTCACTTTGCAGATCTTTGAAACCCAGCGAATGAAGTTCTCTGAGATTCCACAGCGCCTGCATGCACTCCTGATGCCTCCAGAGCCCATCATCATCAACCATGTCATCAGGTAACATGATTAAGACAATCAGCAGGGGCCACACAGTGACGGTCTTTTTTTCCCCACTGGAATGTGTATTAAGTTAGATAAATAAGAAAAAATGAATTGGCATTCAGACTCTGTATTTCGATTTCTGTAACATGAATGCATGTTAATTATACATGTGTATTTTTGTGATTTTGTAACAGTGTGGACCCTAATGACCAAAAGAAGACTGCTTGCTATGACATTGACGTGGAGGTGGACGACACCCTGAAGACTCAGATGAACTCCTTCCTGCTTTCCACAGCCAGTCAGCAAGAAATAGCGGGGCTGGACAACAAGGTACAGACCAGGTCCTAACAGTCAACAGCTGGTTTTGTTTCTGGGTTTGTTTGTTTTTTTTGTGAGTTCTTACTGGCTGGTTGTCTTTTTTGAGCATGGTGTTTACAATGGGTTTCTCCTGAGGGCAGTTTCACACATATTTGCTCACTGAAACTGTTGTCTCTATCTCAGTACCACTCGGCAGCCAGCCCTGAGGTCAGCTGGGTCTTCTTGACCTCCTGCTAGCAGCCATTATCGCGACCAGGCTGTAATCACATTGATAAAGCATAGAGACATCCCCCTAAAAGACGCCTCCCCTTGGTTAGTCTTTGTTCTGACTGAGTCAACAATGTGAATCAAGACAAGCTATTCATAGTTTACAGGCACCGTTTTCCTTTTGTTATTTTATTTTGATCTTTTCGACAATTGCTAATATACACCCTGTTCCTGCCTGCCTGTTTCACAAACACACTTAGTTGCATCCATTTTACACAAGAGACATATCATGGAGGAAAGTTTAGAGTATTTAGTCTTAATCAACCCAAAATCAATGACATGGACGTGAAAGTCCCTCCAAAAAAAGGCTGTACTTTTCTCACTGCTGCAGAACAGCAGCTTTGTTTGGTTTAATTCATTGTTATAATGGGTTGCCGGTGGAAACTGCACATTGAAGTATGTAGGTAAAACGTGTCACTCAGCCTTCAACTTTCACTTCACACTGACCATTGATTTAAGTCGAGCTTGTTGTAAAGGAGGTATTGGACAAATGGCCCCTTACTGCAGACTTAAGACCGATTTACAAATGATGATGGACAATGGTTTTCACAGAAGCTACGTCCAAACGAGGTCACTGACATTGTTTATGTGGAATGGAAATGGAAAATTAACTCATCCCTTTGTCAGAGGAAAGATTCCAACCCAGGCACTCGGATTTACTGCAATTAAAAAGCCTTTATTTAGAGGGGCTAGGTCATGTTCAAAAGGACCAATGCTTGCACACCGATGAAGTCTTTTCTTTGACTAAGGGAATTAAGTTAATTTTCCACTTTGTGCTTCAAATTTACTCATCCCTTTGCACTGTGGCAGATGTCTTACATTCATTGCTTTTTAGAAGTTGGTGCATTAATTCTTATTTACTGTTCACTGCCCCAACCTTCTGTTGCTCGGTGTGCTCCCAAATTCTCGGATGCACCTGCCCTGATGAGTTTTAAGAAACAACAAATATTCCATCTGTAGCGTAAGGTTTTTAACATCAATATACAGCCGCTTTTAGCACCACTACTTCTTTGGCCTGCCTTACTGTTTTCTTGTAGCATGTGTGATCTGGGGTGTGATATGCTTTTTTGGTTTTCCTGTGCTTTTCCAGCTAAAGTGCTTTGGGTTGAGAGAAGTGCATTACAAATAAATTTAGCTGTAGCGATGGTATTGATTTACAAATGACCACCGTTAAATGTCTCTGTGGCAGTGCCATAAAACCTGGACTCTATACACAATCTACCCCATAAACTTGGATATATTTAGCCTTTTTATTTGGATTGCATTGCTGTACCTTCATTTGTGTCTAAGAATATAAATTACATGGCCTCAGTTTGGAGTTTTCTGAAATAGTCGCTGTAAACATATTTAGTCATTCCGTGTCGGCGCATTTTCGGAATCATAGTCGTATAAATGTTTTCAATTTTCCTCAGATCCACGAGACCATCGAGACCATCAACCAGCTGAAAACCCAGAGGGAGTTCATGCTGAGCTTTGCCAGAGATCCTCAGGGCTTCATCAACGACTGGCTGCAGTCACAGTGCAGAGACCTCAAGGTGAGCCTCTGCCTGCGCAATGCTGTTCCAAAAAACAGCACGCCAGGGACACCTCTGTTGTCAAGAAGCAGCAACACCAGATTTTCCACTGACAGTAGTCTCAGCTGATCAGAATGAAGAGCAGCTCGAATGTGTGCTGGATCACAATTCTCACAGGAAACTCATCGTCATGTTACACCATTGTCATTGTTAGCCTACATGTGAACCTCGGTGGAATGCAACAAGCACAAATGATTTCTCTGTCAAAGGGCACAAAAGGTTTTCTTTCAAGTCCTGATTCATTACATGTGAAACACAGATTCTCTTGAGTGGGAAAAGCTTGTTGGAAATGCAGTCAGTTTACTATTCATAATGCAAAATTTACAAATTTAGGTAGATGCAGCTTTCTGACATGTCCGTTTAAGGACGTCGTTCGAGACAAACGGAGGTCACCTGTCGGTTCCAAGGTCATTTTCAGCTTCAGAAGTATTTTTTGGTTTCACACAGTTTGCTCAGCCTTTCCCACAACCGATTTTAGTGCACAACATCTGCACAGTCAGGCTCATTCTGCTCACTGAGGTCCAACTCAGGGCAACAGAATCAAAACTTGGGCGTATCTGATTGAATGCACACCTGCTTCCTCTCCTTCTGTTGCACAAACGACCCGTTAACCGGCTGTCGCTCACCCACACTGTTTGTTCCACTGATAGTCACTGAAGTTGAACAAACGCAGCCCAAAGCTCACGAGCAGCTCCCATGGTCCGGATCAAAATGTGGCGTTCTGATCTAGATGTTGCTCATTGGGAGGAAGAACCCTGCTTTTGATTACTCTGTCAGTGGTGTGTTGTTGTTTTTTTCCTCTCATGATGTCTTCCTCTGTTAACAGACCATGACCGATGTGGTGGGAAACCCAGAGGAAGAGCGAAGGGCAGAGTTTTATTACCAACCATGGGCCCAGGAGGCAGTGTGTCGCTACTTCTACTCCAAGGTAAATCCACTCTTCTGTTTCTAATATCTCGTCTCCACCACTTGTACAGCCTCAGTGGTCAAACTCATTTCATTCTGACCCGTATCAGCATTTCTAGACTTCATCCTACTGTTTATTCTGATGATTAAGTCATCCTGCTTGAAAACTTTTCTCAGGTCCAGCAGAGGCGACAGGAGCTGGAGCAGGCTCTGGGCATCAGGAATACCTAAAGAGTGTGGAGACAGTCAGCAGAACGAGGAGACATGCTGTGCTGTTGGAGACGACTTGCTGTGTGTGTGCGTGGAATGTACACAAATTCCTCCCAGATTTATTTGACAAACCTGGAGAGACACAAAGCTTATAGGATGTCTGTCTTCACCCTGCAGCTCAAAGTGTTTTTGCAGTTTGCTACTTCCACTTGTCAATTTATTTCCCCCCCTTTTTCCATACCGGAGCTCCTTGAGCACAGTGTATTTCTCTCGCATGTCTAAGCCTTACCTGGAAGCATTCCTTACATTTCGCTCTAAAGTACACATGAAAAGCCGTGTGCAAGTTGCACCTGGCAGCATTTCATGTGTTTTGTCCCGGGATCTAAAAATAACCTAAAATCAGCTGGAATGTGTTGATTCTGCCACGACTCATTGTTCCCTTTTAGGAAAGTAAATTTATATTTGACACTCATATCCCAGCCCCCACATACCGGCTCATACAGTTACATAAATATTGATAGTGAATGTGTCTAATCAATGAGGCTACGTACCCGAGGCCGCCCAAATGATACTTAAATGTTATAAATTCTTGTTTCGGAAGTTTGATCATGGCCGAATACATGGAAATTTTCTTTTCAAGGTGCCATTTAGTTTGATGTTTTTGAACCTCTTTGTTTAATAAAAGTTATATCAGTACTTGTCTTGTTAGCTAGTACGGATTATCAAGGAAGTAGCTAGTATAAGTACCTCTAGTTTCTAGTTTTGTAAATACCCAGGCTGGAGAGTCTGGTTATGGATGTGAAGTAAAATTGTATCTTAACCTGGCAGATGTTTTTTTTTCTTAACTTTTTGTCTACGCTCAGATTGTCGAACCAATATTTATGTTAATCGTCCCTCAGTCCTTTGGTTCTTCACGACATTAACTCAGCAGCACTCACGCCGTCTGGTACGCTGCCTTTTTTGGTCTGTGTGTTCTCATTAGGTTCAGCAAAGCCATATGCACCTGGTGCGCTGGGCTTGCGTGTGACCGAAACGGATAGTTCAAGAATTTTAGCCTCTTCTCACACTTGCTTAAGAGACGTGAGCTTTTCCTTCAAAGCTACGTCAGAGCTAAAGTTCAGCATTTCATAAATCCCAAAAATACACTAATATGGTTTGGATGGGTTTGGTGGTTTGGATTGGAGCGTAAAAAGACACTGGGGCACAATAATATTATTTGAATCTGCAGACTTTTTCATGGACCAAACCTATTTTTCTGTATGTTCTTATGTTATAATAAAGGATATCTAAAACATGCTGGGCTGTTGCGTCTTTGATGCCATGTTTACGCTGCGGTTTGGATTTCTGCGTATATCGAATAGTTCTGACAGGTTGGTACCTGACAGCAGAGCTCTGTAAAAGGCTTGTTTATGTTGACTGCGTAGTCAAAAGCGTTTTGCAGCTGTTTTCCTGAACTGTCTCTTCACCCCAAAGGTTTCTTTTTTTTCAACCAAGATGTCAAATTGGCGACCCTACAAAAACCAAAACTCGGCAACTCTGAATTAAAAAATAATCCGTCAAGTCCAGATGATGTTCACACTACAAGGGTGTACGTGGGCCGCATCTGATCATATTTCAACATGTGAATGTGGTCTAAATCTGATCCAAACTTATCAGATTCCATGTGCATCAGCATAGGGTCGCATTAAGATGTGACCCTATGACAGTAAACGCAGTCACCCTACATTGATGTGGGTTCACTCATCAATGCTGTAGTGGTAAAGAAAGCTGCAAGTTAGTTGAACACTATAAGATTTCAAAAGCACCATAAGCCGTTGAATTCTGTGTTAGAAAGTAAAGAATCGCTTCAGAGTTGGTCAATATATTGAATTTAATCAATATAAGATCAACAGAAAGACGTTTAGATCTTGAAATGTCAATGTGTGTGCGTGTGTGTCCAAGAAAGAAATGACTTGGAGCCTCAATGAGTGGGGTAGACCAACAGCTGTGCGTGCGTGTGCGGGTGTGGGTGGGGTCGTCCTTGTGTGTGGTATAAATACGGCTCGTCGCCGGTCCACTCTGTCTTCACACCGGCGGCAGCTCCTTCTTTGAGGTCACACACACACACACACACGATGGCACCGAAGAAAGTCTGTGTGGTCGGATCTGGAAACTGGTGAGTTGTTTTAACCTTTCTAAAATACTTTTTTTTTTTTAAGTTAAGTTAACTTTGCTGTCATGCGGGAGAGAACCCGTTCGAGTTTCGTGCGTCAGTTGTGCGCAATAGTGAGATCACGCTCCCGTCCATAGAGGATTAAATGGAACTTGTCGCTCCAGAGCCTCAGTGTGTCTGTCCTCACCTTTATTTCAGGCCTTTTGGGACTGTTGTAACATGCGATATATAAATGTAATAAGTAGTTTAAAAAGATGCAGAAAGTTGACTTTGCGCATGACCGTGCGTAAAATATGAAACATTTCTTTGGCTAATTCATCGAATTTGACATCCGGTTTGATATTAGCATGCTCTGGGCCTTTTCACGTTATTAATCCATTGATAACTGAGTATGCAACATGTAAGACGCATTAAAAAAAACTCACAATGTCAGCAAAAGATATAATTCTGTAAAAAAAAATATCTACAATCCTTTTTATATCCCCTTACTTTAAGGCTTTGGTATTTTAATTTGCCTTTTCCCAGATGTGTTGAGTATCATTTTTCTTACCCAGCATGCATCCTGATGTATTTGGTATCTGTGGAAATTTTGTGCTTTTCAGTAGACTTGAAATTGAAACTGGATGGCGATGGGCCTGATGGTGGAGTTTAAGTGGTTTAAGAGCTGCTGCTGTCTCAGTACTATTCAACAACATTTGTGCTGAATCATCATTTTGTCTTGTTTACATCAAACAGCAGCCAAATGCAGAAAGTTGTATTTAAATGATTTCCTTAAAAGCTGCATTTTGTTAAACAATATGAGGTAACCACCAATGGACCCTCGGTATTTTAAATTCTAATGAAAAGCCCAACATTTCTGAAAAGACCAAACACCGGGATGCATTCTGGGGACATTCGTCTAACATGATGTCCACCACACCTGGAATAAAGAGAATTTTAAGGGATATGGATAAGGGATATGATAGTGGATTTGAGATATTTTCATCACAGCTTCAAACGCTTTCATGGCAGTTATGAATTGATGACTGATGTACAAACGTTCATGAATTCTATCCAGAGTAAAATAACCCTTAACTGTTTTTAAGTGGAATCAATGGAGTGGAGTCAGCTGTTTGTGCCCCAGGGGGAAGATTTAGCAGACTAACCTTCAAATTATCACTTCAAGTGGCATTTTAGGCAATGATTTTGGAGCCTTTTGGAAAAACAAAGGCACTTTCAATAGATTCATGTTGCTGGTCATATTTTATTCATGTATCCATCTACGCTTAAATTTGCCTCCAGTTGCTCTTTATCTGTTGGGTGGTTCATATATTGTGAAACTAGATGTTTGAGGATTCCTTGTAATGATCATCGGGGTGTCTCACCGTCCACAGGGGCTCGGCCATCGCCAAGATCGTGGGTGTCAACGCGGCCAAGTATGAGCAGTTTGACACCACAGTGGCCATGTGGGTCTTTGAGGAGATGGTGAACGGTCGAAAACTCACAGAAATCATCAACATGGACCACGAAAATGTCAAATATCTGCCCGGTCATCAGCTGCCTCCCAACGTGGTGAGAATCAACTCCCTCAGTTGGATTTGATTGAGTTGATAAGAGTGTGATTGAGTTTCTGAATCCCATTTTCTCTCCATCAGCTGGCCGTTCCAGAGTTGGTAGATGCCGTGAAAGGAGCCGACATCCTGATCTTCGTGGTCCCTCACCAGTTCATCATCAGAGTGTGTGACACCATCAAAGACCACATCAAGAAGGACGTGGTGGGAATGTCTCTCATCAAGGTAACGCCAGTCATCGTCTGCATCAAAGTGCACTCAGGGCAAAACGGAATAAATGAATAACTTACGATGAAACACTCGGAGAGCAAATACCTCTGTTATAGCGCCACCATCAGGTCGAGTGAGGTTTAATTTTTTACAGAAAAAACGCCAAGTATAGTTACAATAAACGTATTTATTCATGAGTACGTGAATGAGCCACACCCACTCAAATTATGTATTCACTCATAGCAAGAGTGCAGATTACAGAAAAATAAACACTGTCTGTACTGCAGGGTGTGGATGCCAGTCCAGAGGGTCTGAAGTTGATCTCGGAGGTCATCAAGGCTAAACTGGGGATCACCATGACGGTCCTGATGGGCGCCAACATCGCCAACGAGGTGGCTGATGAGAAATTCTGTGAAACGACCATCGGTACGGCGAACGATGCTCTCTGTAGTGTGTATGTCAGCATGGAGGACAGCCGCAGCCTACAACATAAAATATTAACATTTGGATCAAATCTTTCTATCATCTTATCTTTACATCTCGTTAAAATCGTTGTATGATTGGAGATAGAAGCTGCTCCGACCCTGAGGAACACCACCATCTTCTCAGGATTGTTGCATCCCCACAACAGCATTTATAGTGAAAAACTTTAATATTTATCTTTTCCATTAATTTACATGAACTGAACGTTTGTGGACTCAAAGCATGAAATCAATATTGCAATATGGCAATATTACGCTTTTATTTGCACATCCTACTCAGTAAATAACATTTCTTATAGCCTCATCCATATAAAAGAAAGAGCAACATTCTGGAAAGTAATAATGATTTATCACCGTTTAATGTTTGTGGTTTTCGTATTAGGGTGCAAAGATAAAGCGTACGGGCCCATGCTGAAGGACCTGATGCAGACCACCAACTTCCGTGTGACCGTGGTGGAAGAATCGGACGTTGTGGAGATCTGTGGGGCGTTGAAGGTCGGCTCCTCTCCACCACTGAATGCTGAGCTCTGAACAGAATAGAAATCGTAAATAAAAAAACCCTCCAGGGAAAAAGTCTGTGTTGACAAGATAAGTAGTTGTTGTTCATTAAGCTGAAATGGATGACACAATTTTACTTTAATCCAAATCCATCCTGATTTCAGCCCATTCTTTCTTATTTTTCATTTATTATCTTAGTTGAAAGTGAACCAGTGTGTATTAGACGTGTAGAAAACCAAACGCGTGAATAACGTTCAGTGCTCTGAGGGTGAAAGCGATCCGCTCACAGCAACATCTCCGTCTCCTCTTTTCTGTCACCACAGAACATTGTTGCCGTGGGAGCCGGTTTCTGTGACGGTTTGGGATTCGGCGACAACACCAAGGCGGCTGTAATCCGTCTGGGCCTGATGGAGATGATCGCCTTCGCCAAGGTTTTCTGCACAGACGGCCCTGTTTCCCCCTGCACCTTCCTGGAGAGCTGCGGCATCGCTGACCTCATCACGACCTGCTACGGAGGCCGCAATCGCAAGATCGGAGAGGCGTTCGCCAAAACAGGCAAAGTACGAGGAACCGTAATGTCGCCCGTTGTCTCTCTATGACATAACAGCCACGCGTTATGACATCATTCTTCTCTCTGTGCAGACCATTGAGGAGTTGGAGAAGGAGATGCTGAACGGTCAGAAGCTTCAAGGTCCGGCCACTGCGTCTGAGATCCACCACATCCTGGAGCAGAAAAACATGGTGGAAAAGTAGGTCTTACCTCATATCTATAAACTCATTACACCACTTCACAAAGCGTCATAATTTTCAGGTCACTTTCCGTTGAACACGGTCACTGATATAGTACTTTTTGCTTGTGCACTCTGGAGATATTTGTCGTTCACTCACCAGCTCTGTGGGCCTTTGAGTGGACCCTCGTGGTTCCCTGTCCTATTACTTCAACAGCTCAAAGACAGAAGTTATGAACACCACAATAAAAGATAAACATGTAGAACTGTGTTTTTCTATAGTGATACTTCCTGTAAAACTTTCTATTTCCTGTAACTTCCTGTAAGATCTATTTTCTTTCGGTACTATTTTTCCTTACAACTCCCTACATGTGTATCTCCTCAACATTCTCTCAGCTACTACACGTAAAAAAAAAAAGAAAGAAGAATAAGAAAACACTCTCGGAGATAACGGTTTACATATTTGAACTTTGATCTTTCCATGAGTTTATCACGGGGATCCATAAGGGTCCATTCAAAGGCCAATGGACCTGGTAGGTGAACGCCAAATATCTCCAAAATGCTTCAAATTACCAAAAAACCCCTAATTCAACTAGCAGGTATAAAAGTAAGTCGATACAGACTCTCACAATGCAGTTTAGAAATAATAGAAAATACTGATACTTCTGAGTTACATATTTGTGAAAAGGATCCTGTGGGGAGATGTGGAAGATATTTCCTTTTTACTCCTCTCCAGGTTTCCTCTGTTCACCGCCGTGTATCAGATCTGCTTCAATGGCCATCCGGTCACAGAGTTCATCAACTGTTTGCAGAACCACCCAGAACACATGTGAAGGTCTGACTGATGAATGGATGAATGTTTGGAAAAAGACTTTGACTCTCAAACCGCCGCACTTAAAGCCCAGACGATCACACGAGGAGCCGACGAGGTGCCGGTTGTGTCTCGTCCCGACTCCTCTGTGCGCATCCTCCTGAGTGAGCTGCTGTGTTGACGTTCCGTCTTTACATTTCACACCCACTGTTTCCAGCTCGGTTTTTACTGGTTACACGCGTGCCGCGCTTCAAATGGGAATTTTGGGCTGCATTAATCTTACAAAATTGTGAACGTTTTAAGAAGCAGCCTTTAAAATGTAATATGTCAGTGACGTCTTTGCCTTAATTTTGTCTCATGTTGAACAAAACCTCAAATAACACAACAGTGGAATAGGAATAAATTTTGGAATGAATTGAAGAACAAATTTCCTTTGGGTCTCTTTTAATATTTAGTTTGAATATTTTCTTCCTGGCTCGCTGCTTTCCTGTGATGCTGATGATCTCTCTCTGTCTCTCTCCTTCCACGGTGTAACCTGACCTAAGCTCGGCCAGTCTGCCACTCTAAACTCTTCACCTTTACCATTTTCTCGAGGCGACTGTAACCTTTATTTAAGTGCACGTCCTGTCTCTCTCACAGCACTCGCAGTGCTCCTCAGTCTGTATTATCCATGATTAAGGCCTCGGTGTCACCGTGGATGCTTTTATAAGCAAACAACCTTATCTGTTTTACCAAACATGCATATTGACAGCTAGACTGATACTTTAGTAAACCACATAAGAATCATTTCTTGTTCATTTGTAGAGAAGTTGTGCTTTTCAGAAATCCTAAAATTAATTATAATAACCATCACTTTTTCAAATTATGGAATGTTTGATTTTCCTTGAAATGCATGGCGTTTGTTTACATACATTTATTATTTTATTTTTTATTATAAGTATTATTTTACTGTATGGTTGCGTGGTACTGCATGGTTATTATGGTAATAATATGATATGATAATATGAAAATGTACTATAATAATGATGATAATAGTGTCAGCTGCAGAGTTATAAAGTGGATTGTGAAGTTACATAATTTCACACTTGTTTCACTTGTTAAGTGTTGGATTCCCTCACTGAAATCCCTTGCATAGTTATTGAGTCAACTGATGTCTAATAATAACACTGTTCCAAAGGGGCAAACGTCCATCTATAATTAGAAAGCAGACAGGGCTGCAGCAGCTCATCTTCCCTGAACAACAGAGATGGACCAGAGAGCCCCAAAATTACATCTCATTACTGAGGCAAAACAATTGTCCAGGTGAGT
>OMNV01001353.1:59894-74724 GCA_900303265.1 Brotula barbata | reverse complement strand
CCCCCCCCCCCGCCCCTCCTAATTCTCTTCATGGGTGGCTTTTATTTATTCCAACAATCTAGAAATATGAGACTTTTTATGCCTCTTGTTGTGGTGAAACACTTGATGGCTTACTGATGTGAATTAAATGTATCCAAAGTCTTTTGAATAACCCTCAACTATTTGCCTTAATGTGGATCAGATCACTTAACACAGTCTTTGGCTCAACCAAATCAACCTAATTATAGTGCACTGCTGTTGTCCACATTGTGACAGTACAGAAACATGAGTAAGTTGAAGGTTATAATTAAGGTTTTGCTGAAATGTTCTGGCCGTAAAAGCTTAATTTCATGTAGTGTTTTCCCTCTGTGTGAATGATAGGAGTTGAGTGTAGCTTTATACAAGCACCTGGCTCAGACGACTCTGTGTGAGGAAGTGGACACAGATTCAGGAAGGACTCTTCATCTCCTGGGCTTTGACCTGGATGAGAGTCTCATTCAGAGGGCCCAGCAGACCAACCCTCTGCCGAGCAGCATCTCCTTCATTCCTCTGGATATCACCGCGAACACAGACCAGCTTCAGGACTACCTCAGTCAGCACGGCTGCACCCGCTTCCACCTGTGTGTGTGCCTAGCTGTCACAATGTGGGTTCACCTAAACCACGGAGACTCTGGCCTGCTGCAGATGCTCTCTCACCTGGCCTCCATAAGCCAGCACCTCCTGCTGGAAGCTCAGCCCTGGAAGTGTTATCGCTCTGCTGCGCGTCGGCTCAGGAAGCTCGGCCGCTCCGATTTCGACCACTTCAAGACTCTGGAGATCTCTGGGGACATGGCAGAGCACGCCAGGGAACACCTGGAGGGACACTGCAACATGGAGCTCATCCAGAGCTTTGGCAGCACCGCCTGGGACCGAAAGCTGCTGCTTTTCAAAAGGAGATAGGACTATGAGTTAATCTGCTGCACAGGAGCAGCAGCTGGGACAAGTTGGGGATGTAAAGAAAGTTGGAACACATTTACTCGGTTGCTAAACTCAAGTACCAGTTGCATAAATATATTAGGGTTTTAGTCACTTTCTGTTTCGGTGTGCACATTGTGTTTGATTTTATAAAACTGTTTCACTTGCGGAACTTGTATGCAGTTAACATGCAGAGAAAAAAAAATGTGAAAACCAGTGCAATAAAGTGGTAGTCCTTAACTTTGCCTGTTTAAATTTAACATTAATTTTACAATTTGTGTAAATCTTCGACCTCCAAACAGCACCAAAGATTAAGGGTGAACACTCCAGATGTTCTCTCAAATGATTTGTTTGGCGAAGTCAACCAGCGACGTCACCATAAGTTGTATTTTGCAATAAAATCATGGGAGTTCCCCAACCTGCTGTTATTGTTACTCTGGTTAAATGCCAATCCCCAGATGAAACTCAAAACTAAGGATTATCTCATTAACTCAGACTCGAATGAACCATAACGATCAATAACGCAAAGCCACAACATCCTAATTTTATCATCATTTAATTACAGAATACTAAAAATAACATTACATAAAATGTCTTTTTAAAAGAAACACCATTGAATATTACAAAGGTTGTAAATTTTGTAAAGTTAGGATATAAAATCTTTGAACAGTGGTGCATAATTGAAAAAAGAAAAATAATTTTCATAAAATGCATATATTAACTGTTCTACTACATAAAAAATGAGATGGACACAAATCGCAGACAGACGAGATGAGTAGACACTGCATTACCGCAGTGAGCTCTCCTTTTGAAGGAAGAAAGACTTGAGATGCACAGCACACACCACAATCAGCTTAAGTTCTCAAGTTATGTCTATGGTCAAAGAAATGGGTTACCATTTACAACAGAGGAAAACAAATGCGCTCAAAAGACTAAAAAAAAAAAAAAAAAGTGACTTGGTGACTGCTCCCAATATATTCATACATCTCAATAGGAAAAAAATCCTGCTAAACTGGCCTTGGTTCCATAAACACATACCATTTCCACAGGTTTAAGCTGTACAAAGTGTTGCAACGTTTTGAGGAAACTCATACTTACATAATTTCTCCTAGACAGGAAAATATTGATCAGTTGTCTTTCAGCCTCTTGAGCTTGACTGTGGGGCCAGACACAGCCACTCCTACATCCTACTGTACAACTGCTCAGTCAGATCCATCAAAATGCTATTGTGGTCACATGATTCAATATCAGGAGGTCAACCTAAAAGAACTGTAATAGACTATACACAAAGGGGGGTGGGGGGAGGGGGACATGCAAATTCCAGCTGTGTGCTTGCTTTCTTCCCCTTCTCTCTGAGGTTTATGTCACCCTGTGTCACTTCATTACAAGCCCTTGTTAAGATGTTTCGTTAACGCCACAGAACGCCCAAAAACAATCACCAATCGCAAACATTCATTCAAAGCCTGTTTGAACCCTGGATGTCCCTCTATGTACGACACACTGGCCAGAGTTGTGTCCAAACAGAGGTATTTCATTCGTCTCCTACCTTTAGGGAGACATGTCACATTTTTGGTAAACACACAGACAGAGGGGAGGGGGGAGAAATCGATAGTTCGTGAAGATGTTCTTTCAAAGACATCAACATATGGTTTTAATCGAGAGGAGTTACGCTGAGTTGCAGAATCGCCGTTCTTTCTGTGCAGTAATAGTGGTTTCATCGGCCCATGAAGATGAGGTGGGGAAATGCAGAGGAAAGGAGTGACAAAGGGAAGGTAGAGCGAAAGAGACAATAACCTAGACGACATCTCTGAGGACGAGGGACATCTGAGATAGCAGGGATTTGGGAGGAAATGAGGCGAGAAGCCAGCAGAGCTACATGGTTTGGCTGGACACTTTTCACCAGGGATCCAGAAACCACTGAAACAGAGGCCGCGCCGCTGCTTATCTTGGATGCTAATGCTGATTAGGTGAAGATGAGTCCCCCTGAGTTAGTGCACACGTCAGAGTCCTGCAGGCCTCGCCCGCGTCTTCGTTAGGAAAGCCACAAAAAGAAGCAATGAGGGAAAATACCCAGAAAATTCAGCAATTTCATATCAAGCTTACAATTAGCTTTGGAGAGAGTGAGGGAAAGAGAGAGAGAAACATTTACAAGTCCGAGATCAAGTCGCTGTCAAGCTGGTTAGTGTGGAGAGAGGGCAAAGTTCACGTGAATGATATGGCAGCTACCACAATGTGGTGCAGCTCACCTGAGGCCTGCTCATTTCTGATCACTTTGAGAAGTGTGCGGTGTGCGTCTAATGTGAGCATTGTGTAGTGCCCAACCAGCAAAAACTGGCTTGTGTGGGAGCATACTCATGTTATTTCATATTTCAAGTGGTCGTTGATGCCTTGGTACAGGTATGCCCAGCAGGCAAGTGTTCTGGGGGTCTTGTCAGGTGCTGGTGTTGCAGGTAGGCTGACTTTGCCTCAGTCAGACAGACAGACAGGCAGGCAGGTAGGCTGTAATAGGACTTAGGATGTGAGGCTAAATTAGGGGAGTTGTGTCCATTAGGCCTTTGTTGGGGTCCAGGCTGGCAAAGAAGCGGACGTCCCTGTCTTTGTCAGACTGCAGAGTCATCACAGTCTCTTCCAGCTCGTCAGAGTAGGCACAGCCTGGCTCTTTGAAGTAAGCTGTGAACCAAATGACGCAGACCGTGAAATAAAAACAATTCAACAAGCCGTGAGGTGTGTGTGAGTGACAAGAGGCAGGATGTTTGTGGGAGGAATTTGTCTTTTATTTACCTTTCTCCATGACACTCTGTCGTAACGCCTTGGCCACCAGCACACGGACGTTGGCCACAGGGTCTGACGATAGGCTGAGTAAGCTGGGTAAGAGGTGCTGCGTGAACTGCTCCATGGGCATACAGTCCTCCTCCACTATGGCCTAACAAAGATATGATGAAAGACAAAACATCCTTATAAGGACAGGTGAGCATTGAGTCACCAGTCGAAAGGAATTAGTCACATGTTTACATGTCAACACGTGACGAAATCAGCTTGTATGACCATACTAAATATTTTATAGTATGTATAAGTTTTCCACATTAGTGTCGACAGGAACAATAATTTTTTACTTCTATTCTACATATTATTACTTTGATTTTTTTAAATGTCAAACTTCACTACTGACGTTCCCTCTGTTGAATGAGAAAAGGCTCAAACACATTGCGTGTGCATGTGTGTGTGTGTGTTGCAGCATTTCCTACTGGGTAATGCGAGCTGAATTCTACAAACCTGGCAGATGAAAGCGAAGGCCTGCCGCCCCACCCACTTGGGACAGTGGCAGAACCTGACAGTGAGCTCATTGATAAAGTTCAGGCCCAGATCATCAGCCCCACACGCATATAGTTTTTGGAGGATTTCTACAACCTAAAAAAACAAAAAGGCAGTTTAATCTATCAACCTGCAATGAATAAACATGACACTGAAGAAAATCATCTATCAGTGAGTGACCCATTTTCTAGCAAAACCCAAACTCACCAGCTTGTACGAGATCCACCTAACTTCTGAGACTTTGTCTGAGCAGAGTGTGAGGGCTATCTGTCTGAGGTAGTCATACACATCATAATGGCTGTACAACTCTATGATCAAAATCAACTGCCTGGAAAGAGACATAAAGACATTCAGTTACATAGAGGTTATAGGGAACGGTGCTCGAGTGATGCTGATCAAGTAATAAATCAATAAAATACAATAATATAAAGAATTATAGGATAGGAATGATGAAAATAAACTAAATAAGTGAATTAAACAGTCAACCCCCATATCTTAACACTACATGCCATCTTAAATAACCAGACGTTCACACGTTCGTGCCTGGCAACTTCCACCACATAGCATGTATCCTGTCATACTGAGACTATTTCCTCTAATTCTCACTGGGGAGGAAAATGAGACTTACTCTGCCAGCTCGTATCTGAACCTCCAGTTGCGACTGTTGTCCGTCACCATGAACTCCTGCAGCTGGTACAGATACTCCCTTCTCTTGTCTGCGTGGAGCAACTGCAAAAAAGGAGCCTCACATCAACCAAATTGTAACTATAAAGGCTATTCTGCTTTACAAGAGAAATGAGAGTATTGGGCCAAAACATTCAAGCCAACTCGGATCGTAGACCTGAAATTTCACAAATATTTTCATACAGGACACTGAGTTTGTGGTTGGACATTAACATACTCTGAGATAATTGTGATAATTCAAACGAAATTTAGGACAATGTTGAAAATCAAAACCAGTTGAAATATTTAACTTTTACAAAACCAAAAAAACTTCTTTTTCAAAGCTTTGCCATGTTCATTCTTAGACGGAAAACAAAAGGCGCAAAAAACTAATTTAAATCTGACTCATCAGCTCTGCTTTCTCATGGCTGCCAGGGCGTGGGATGTGTCAAGCTCAAACCTGTCAGTCTAGTATTTTTTTTGCTGCTGTGGCGAAAGAATTTCCCCGTGGGGATGAATAAAGTCTGTGTGTGTGTGTGTGTGTGTGTGTCTGCCTATCTATCTAGTAGCACAAATGTACGTCTAAACTTCGGTTGGCAGCGATAAATCTACACTCTTACCTTGAGGAAGTCATACAGATGTTTAAGAACTCCGATGCGAACCTCGTCCAGGTCTTTGAGGAAACCATTGAAGATGGGCACCAAATCAGCTGCAGTCAGCTGGTCCCCGAGAATAACAGCCAGCTCGTGGATAGAGAATGCTAGAGTACGCCGCACCTTCCACTGAGGGTGGAAAAGACAGCAAATTAACTCAAACGATGTTCGCAAAAGCCACTGAAAAGACACAACTGAACATCTCAACTACAGCTGTCACCTTCATAATGATGATTACTACTGAAACAAAAAGAAAAAACAAAAGGAAAAACAATCACAATTTGAATTTCAAATCTTTTTGCCCACCTGCACATCAGTAGCGAGGGTTTCGTATGTATCCTTGAGGCAATGCCAGTTCTGCCGTCCCAGAGTGAGGGCTACACCAGGGAGGCTGAAGGCACAATGTTTGGCTATCTCAGTATCTACCGTCTGTGCTTGTGCTGGATCTGTCATAGAGAGGTACTGGTCCAACAGCTGTTGGGGGATGACATTCTGGAGACCGAGGAATGGATGTATGGAAGAGATACAAGATTTGTCAGAATAAAATACAAATGAACAATCCATATACGATAAACTGTTTATATTAAAAGGACATTTTGTTAAAGATGTCTGTGAAGGGGGAGCAGCTACTATATATATTTTAGGTTCTATCACATGAGTATTGACCAACTGACCTGGATCTTGGGCTTCTCTTCAGACAACAGACTGGAGGGACAGTCATCCTTCCCTTCCTCTTCCACACTCTCAATTAATTCAGATTCCTATGGAAAATACAAACAGCCATAAAATATTGGGGATGATGCAAGCACAAAAAGGACTTTACAGTGCATTTAACTAATTATTATAAGACAGAGCTGCCCAACTACACCGCCATGATAGAAACTGTCACATACGAGCACAGGGGAATCGGGAGGAGAGTCTTCCTGGTCTTCCATTGGCTCTGTCTGCGTCTCTTCCTCTCCTTGCTCCTGGATGGGACACGACTCCAAGATGGGAGTAGGTTCCACTGTTTGCTCCTCTTCCAGGGGACTAGATTCATTCTCCACCTGAACCTCCTCAGGTGTGGTCTCTACTGATGGCCCTATCTCAGAGCTGTCTTCCATTGGTGGTTGGGGTTCAGTGGGGCTGTCGTCAGAAGGGCTATCAAGCTGGGCTGCCTTCAGAGCTGCTGACAATACCTGAACTTGAGCTAGAGGTAAACACAGAACCACAGCTCAGACAGGAGGTAATGAAATACAATCCCTGGAAAGTGCTGCTCTTCCTCCGCTGACTTTATTCATGCTGATTCCGTATGCTCACCTTGTACATCAGGGTCGTCCATGTGCGGCTGCAAACAGTCCAAGACCTTCTGGATTTGATCGCTAGTAGCATTACCAGGACTGGACTTTGAATCAGGATATTCTTCTTCAATCTCCTCCTCATCCTCTTTGTTTTCCTCCTTCTGTACTATGTCCTCTATTGTTTGACTGCTTAGCATCTCCAATTCCCCACTAATGTCTGGTAAAGGAGACCTCCAAAAGTGGAAAGAATTAAAGTTCTCATCTGTCTGGTCTGTTGTGTTATTAGCGTTCCCTGCCCTTGTAGAGCTGCCGTTGCTCTTTGGGGAGCTGCGAGTGAAGCAGCCGTACATTTCTCCAGGAGCTGATGTGGGACTGTCATCATAGTTCTGCATTTCCTCGCTGTCAGCTGTCGACACGTGCTCTGGGGATGGTGTGGCGCGGCCGTCCTGGTTGGGAGGCGTGTGAGTGTTGGTTCTTTCTGTGTGGCAGCTGTTGATGTCTGAGCAGTTCAGTGAGTTTAGGGAGCAGTCACTGAAAAGAGACAACACAATACACAGGATTACTTAACTACAGCCTTTCCCTTACATAGATTTTAATAAATAGACAAGGATATATAAAGCACAAATCCAAGCCACCATGTCCTCTTTCACAGACTGCAGAATATTGGGAGAAAGGTTGTTCTGGTTTGAGCCCCAACACTGCAGGATTTTGCTTGTTCACTCTAATGGAACTTTCCCAGGTTTTGTGTTTAGACTCATACATTCCGGCATCCCAGAGCAGTACACCCACCAGAAATCACCAACAAGGACGTTGAATTTGTGACATATGTCAGCAGGTTTCTAAGATAATGCTGGTACTGGTCAGACACAATATTTCAGCCAAAAACGTGGCACGTTTACACAAAGACAGATCTGCGTGAATGGTGCTAGGTCATCTGCATCCACATTCACCACCAGTTTGCATTAGTTACAAATAAAGATTAAACTGAAATCAAAAGAGTTATGTCCTAAATGCAGTTGAATTATAACTTAAACACTTAATAGTACATTTCTGACTCCAT
This sequence comes from Brotula barbata, assembly GCA_900303265.1. Taxonomy (NCBI): domain Eukaryota; kingdom Metazoa; phylum Chordata; class Actinopteri; order Ophidiiformes; family Ophidiidae; genus Brotula; species Brotula barbata. The sequence continues at coordinate 66,823 of OMNV01001353.1, read as the reverse complement.
TTAAATAAGAAATTGCAGAAAAATCACCCTGGTAATGCAACATTGATTTAGAGAAGATGTAATTCCAATATCTGCTGTTGTTTATCATGAAAGCAAAGTCAGGTCTACACTTTGGCGACAGCAAAACTCTTGGGTTATTGTACATTGTGTGACTGACACCAATTGCAGAATGGGAGTGGGACAGCCATTGAGAACCATGTGTATGAATGGTGAATGTGAGGCAAACATTTTAAAGCGCTTTGGAAAAACAGCGCGATAGCAACGCAGTCCATTAAAGTGAAATAAGAAAGGTCTTTCAAAAATCAACAGACTGGTCCTACCTCTCTGTACATCTGGGAACCTCTAAGAGTGCACCATCCTCTCTAAAGTGGAGGCCTGTGCTGGAGGGGTTGGCGAAGGTGGAGATGAAACGTCCCAGGGACTGAAAGGCAGCCTGGCGTACCTACAAACGAAGGGTGTATTCATATCGTTAATCCTCAAAGACGCAAGAGACCTGCAACAGCTATTCCCTTGGATGTTTTCTAATTGGGAACAAAATCATAACAGAGTGGAGGCTTGCAGTGCAGTCCATCTAGGTTTTCCAAAATAGTACATATAGTATAAAATGAAGGTTGGGCACCCAGCGTGCATTTATGCCGTATATTATTACAAAACAGGACTATGGGAGATTTAACAGATGTGTAGAGGGAATTATGTGCTTGAAAACTCTATCTGTTTCTTACCCAGCGGGACTGGTCACTGATAAGGCTGATGAACAGTGGGGACAATTTAGTCCGTCGCACCTCAGGGGAGGTGGAATTGGAGACCATCATGAAGCACTCAGCACAGGCCTTCCTGATGCCCCACAAACTGTCTGAGCACAAATCGAAGAACTTGGGCATCTGAACAACAAGCAAAAACCAAGTCAGTACAGCTTATATCTCTTAAGTGTATATGGACTAAGAAAGAGGGAAAAGTGAAAATGAAGGCGTAATTAAATGAAGTTACATTAAAGGAATTAATCTGATCTATATAATCAAATTTGCTGGATGTCCTATGGCAGTGACAGCAAACAGTGACACCAATGACACCAATGTCACACAATGATAATTGTGTGAAGAGAGTTGTGGACGTCGAAAAGCAATCAAAGAAAGAGGTGTCAAAAGTTTCTTACCAGTAGCTTCTCTGTGGCTTCCTGCCCTACAATAGAACAAAACTCTCCAAAATTGGCAGCACACACCTGAAAAGAGACAAGAAGAGAATGAGACTGGACTAAAAAGATGATGAAAACGTTATTTCATCCAATATCTCACCAACGCACATTAATTAAACAAGAAGCACGAAAGCAAGCCACCATCTTCACCTACACTAATCTAGTATACGTAAAGTTATACCTAAATACTTATGCTCATTTGTATGTTTAAACCTGGGTAACACACATATCAAATTTGAGTCCGAGTGAAAAAAAATGTAGCAAACTATAAAAATGTAATATTAACTCTTATTTAAGCGATTAAAAACATATTACCAAGGTTTAACCACCTTTGCACCTCCTTAATACTCTTTCGAAATAGTAACCAATTACACAAATATAGAATTAACATTTCACACAGAAAACAACAGCATAGTCTACACTTGCATGATGCACAACAGAATTAGGCTGACTCAGAACCACTCCACTGTTCTAACGAAAGGAGCCAAATATTTTTTTCTATTTACTTAGTGTGGCTGCAGTCTAAAACTTGGCATTTCATTGGTACACTGTAAATAATTTCTCACTTTTGACCTTTGAGGTTCTGGCGCCTTAAAGTCAGCTTCTGAAGTTTGTGGAGGAGGTGAACAGGTTTACAGTTACCTTGCGGACTTGGAAGAGTCTGGCATCACTGCACAGGTCACAGAACCTCGGTAGCAACAGATGCTCCACTGTGTCTTTACTCAACATGGTGACCACTTTACACATGATCTGAAGGAGTTTGAGGTAGAGAGAACATTTAATAATTGTGGTGTCTCCCTGGGTACACAGAACTTTGATTAGTCATCAGCTGGCTGTGGCTTAATATGTGTAATTCATCTATGTGTGAGATAAGCCTTCACACAGCAACTTTCTTACAGCAACTGCTTCTATTTTGTAGTCATCATCACTGCTGGGTTCTGTAAGGTCAAGCAGAACTGGACAAACTTTGGTCTCCATGTCAGATTTAGAGATGAGGCCCTGCTCAAGCAGAACAAGCAGTGCTGCCTGACTGGTCTTCCGCACCTGAAAAGAGGGTCAAAAAAACTTTGACTAAATATGATTTGTGGAGTAAATTATTATTTTTTTTCTACAGAAGTCTGAGATAGTTGTGTACTGTAGCAATTGCATAATTATCTTAAATTATTTCTGATTGGTTTTCCCCTTATCATTCAGACTAAACAGAGACCTACCTGATTATTTGGGTCGGTGAGATATCGGACCACAATGGGTACCAAGTATCTCGAAAAAGCGGCGGGGAAGTTAGGCCGACTCTCATGTAAGAACATGGCAATATTTGGGACTTGTTCCATCAGTTCAGCTCGCACTGTGGGCTCTGAGCACACACATTTAATGTATTATGTAGACATATTAAGATTTACTGTATACAGACAGTGAAACAGTATAAAGGTCAAATAACAACTCAGCTTGGCTGCAATTTAAAAGGAAAAGAATCCTGTTCCAACATATCAATAGAGTCGATCCAGATCTAGACAGAAAAAAAGGAAAAGGAATTCACCTCCATCTTCTGACATTCTGGCGACTGTCTCCATGACACTGATGAAGTCATTTTCATTGTCACTGAACTCTCGAAGCACATCAAGCAGGCCACGAGCCACAATCTGCCTGGAAAGCAGTAGCAGCTGCAGGTTAGTTGCCTGACTGCCAATGTCTACTAGTACAAGATAGTGAACAGCACACCATGAAGCTCACAAGTACATGACACCATGTACTTCAAAGTGACAGCAGGGCATGGACTTTGCAAGCCAAGCATGAAACCAAACCACTTGTTTGAGGAGGGGGGCAAAGGGGACAGTAAGATATTATTAAATACAATTCGGGGTAATAGGACAGAGGTTATCTGGAAGTTCTGACAATAAGCAGAAAGTTGACATCAAAAATATCATATGCACGTGCTATCAAGAAAACTGCTGATGAATTTAAACCAACAGTAAACTTGCATCACTTAACACCGCCTGAGGCCATATTTTGATACCATTATGAATTTGAGTGCATTCTTGCACTAAAGAGTAAAGACAAACGCGTGCCTAACATATAAAAAGGCAGCCATGCAGATGAAAAACTACTGGGGACTGGACAATATGTTAATGCCACAACAGAGTTCACCATGAGAGGTCAGAATCATGCATTCAACACACAAGTCAACCTTCTAACTAATAAGAATAAATTAGAAAATTCTGTTCTCCTGTCAAAGAGCGTTCATAAAATGCTAACATTCTATGATAGATTTTTTTCCCCATGTCTTTCAAAAAAGTGCACATGATCTGGTTAGAAGCCAGGTTCAACAGATAGATCATTCTGACAGACATGTCTGTACAGTTTCCTTGTAGCCATCAAGTTAAGCCTCTATCCTGTCGTCTCCGACACTGTAATTAAGTATATCTAAACAGTAAATGTTTCTCACTAGCATATTTGTCCTGTCATGCAGTAAAATAAGATGTATTTCACATTTACTATTCACTAAATCATGCATGCAAGTCACTTGTCAGTAAGCATACAGATATGTCAATGACAACACCATACTTGGATGGTTGGAGACTGCTTCTTAAAGCAAATGCTTCACATATATACATGCAGTATTTTCAGTCACACTACACAGTATCATAAAGTGTCATCAGACCTCTATAACAGCACATCTGATCTCCTTAATTTTGGCCTTGATGCTGGGATACTGGACTGAACTGTGCACTCTACTTACCTGTTGAAGACATTCTCACTGAAGGCATACTTCTCTAGCCTGCCCAGAGGAGTGAGGTTGTCTTGTCCTGCATCTAGGAAGGCTGTGATGCGGATTCCATCACAGTCTGAACCATAGTCATCAAATCCAACTGAAAACAAGAGAAAGAAAAGTCACTCAAACTTTGTGAAGCCATGAACAGGCAAATATTCACACAGTTAATACAGAGAACAACTTCAGCGAAGATAATGAAGGATGAACCACAGGGTATAAGGTGTCATTGAGCCTGGCTAAATAAAGTAATGATGAACTGCCAATATGAATAAAGCAGGAAGGCTTGTGCCAGTTATTTTTGGTTATTGTTCAAAGCATGAACACATACTGGCTTTGGAAAATCCTGTTTCTTCATGCTGGCTAATACAGACAACAGACACGGGGTGGTCTACTTAAGTACTAATAATAGCATAGTGTAAACCCCAAAGTACTGTTGACAGCTTTAGATTTCACATGAGCAAATGGGGTTGCCCAGAAAGATGACACTTCCACAAGGGACACATACATTCCTGCTGAGCGAAGGGGAAACAGAGTTCCACAAAATGAACAATGAAATTAATCCTTCAATATCAATTTACTTGAATTCAACTTTAAATAACACACTGATAAGATGGAATACTCACAGTCGTCCAAATCATCATGGCCATCTTCAAAGTATAAAGATAGACCTGTAAGGGCAATTTCATGGGGGGGAAAAAAAATCTGGGTAAACAAGTCATCAACATGCCATCATTCTATGCAACAATCTCTCACAGACCAAAAGCTGAGTGTTGGCGGGTTTATAGGCTGACAATTGTTAAGAAGGGACAAAGTCTGCCTCAGCAGTACTGAGAACGATCACTGATCACTTGTCTACGTGGATCCTTGCATTACAAAATAGAAAATTCACTGTGCCTAATGGTATCACAATTTCATTAGGGAATGCCGAGAGATGAAACACAACTTCATAAGAGCGATGTCTTTGGCTTTTTTTAAGACACCAAGGAAACATATACACAATTCTAAGTTGGGAAACATTATAGCAATACACAAGCGACAAATGAAGAAGTACTGCATGAACCATAGTGTGCGACAAGAGCTTCCACAGAGACATCAACACAGCAAAAAATAAATCACATGTCTTTGATAGTAACTCTACTCTCAGCAAATATAAATGTAAGCGTCTTCAACCAACACTGTTATGAGCAACACATTTGACTTAGCGTTTCGTCCAGGCTCATTTAGCAGTATAAAAGTAAAAAATAAGGTCTTGGTGCAAAACTGTTCAATGTTATTAGTGATAGGAACTGTGTGTGCCAGAGCAAGAATGCATAATTCATCATGAATAATGCATTCAATATATCATCACTAGCTTTATGTTCATATTAACAATATACAATGTCATCGAGCAGTACTACTGCTGTATACAAAACGTTATTGTGTATACACAACATAAGTCATAAATGAGGTCTTCAAATCAATATCACATCACCAACAGCTTGCAGGGCTGCAGGTAATGATATCGTCAATGTGAATCTAATCCATGAATTATTTGTGATTGGTTGATGCTTAATTTGTCTGTGAAATAAGACAAATTATGATTAAGTCCTATTACAGGGTCCTTGAGTTCATCTTAAAACACCTGCCCTGGGACTACAGTTGAAAATTCGCCAAGGTGGCTAAACTAACACATTTACCGAAATGTACATTTAAGTGCACTGTCCCTGTGATCCTAAACCATATAAATACATCTCTTGTATGCCAGAATAAATTCAACAGCACAAAGGCTGAATTTACAATTGTGTAAACTGAAAATTTGATCCAAATGTCACTTTGGTGAAGTTAGAAACAGCATGTGTGTGATTTTCCTTATTAACCTCTTAAGCACTGGGAAATTAATTGGTAAATGAGTACAATTTAATACTAGTTCACAGTTGTTTAGAGGACATGAGATAAATTGAATGGGTCTTTTCATCTTAGTGAACCATTAATAATTGAATACGGCATATTGAAAAGCAATTCAAATATCTAAAATAAAGAAATCTCTTACAGTAACCCTTATTTTATAGTATATTATTTTTAGATTTTTTTTTTATTTTACGTGAGTTAGTTGGGTATCATTTTTTAGACTTCCCTATAGTGTATCCTGATATATTTGGCACCGTTGGAAAAGTGAAGCATTTGACCATAATTTTAAATGAAGAGACAGTTTCGTGTACTGAACTAGCACTACAAAGCAGACAATACATCGGATTTCTGTGGGAATTACTTAGTTGCATGTCTGGTTTGACTTCCCATTATCATGCTATACAATGTGATGTGCCGTCACCAAGCTTTAACGCTTGTTAAGACATGTGCCGATTACCACTACTCATTGTGACGGAATTGTCACATATTGTGTCCCAGCCCTGAGCTCACGCTGAGTCCCGAGAGGAACAGCATGTGGTGGAGTCGCCAATGTCATGTTTACAGCAGAACCAGCAGAGGAATGTGGTCAAAATTTAAAAAACAACTCAACCCCGATGAGTCTGAACACAGTCTGTTCTGGGAGGAGTACCTAACGTTAGGGTTGCTTATTTACGGCGTCCAAAAAGCACACCGGCAAGGAACAACATCCCCCCTTTGTTGTGGTATAAGGAGGATTTGGTCAGCTTATGCCTGTAAATGACTTTAGCAACTAAGCTAACGTTAGCTAGGTCAACTAGCTATTGCTGTCACAGCTCGGTGCTTAATGCAGTTACGGTCATGTGCTGCTGTGTACAGCAAGACCGTTGTGAATGATATCCTAATGTAGCAGGAGTACGCGGATATATATTTAAATGTACCCTACTGTTAACTGTCTCGACATGCATGAGTATCCTCCATTGGCGAGCTATGCTATGCTAAGTTTGCTATCACCGCTTGTCCAGCTTTTTCGCATGACTTGGCTAGTCTTTCCCAGCACTTCGTGTGGAAATACCAAAAATATAGCAGAGTGGGCGCCGTTGC
>OMNV01001353.1:8847-59705 GCA_900303265.1 Brotula barbata | reverse complement strand
TTCCTGATGTGGATTTTGACCAGTTAATAGTCTTCTAAGCGTTCATCCGGACCCCAGTTTAACTGCGTGGGCATAAACACAACATAACTGAGGGAAAATTCAGCCCGTGGGGCTTTCTGCACCTCCAAACAACAAAAAGAATCCGGGGCCGTCACGTGACCGAATCCAGCAATTCAAGATGGAGACAGGGCGATCTGGTTGCTTAGCTAGCTAGATGTTTACAATGATCACACTATGGCAAAAAGGATGGCATTTTGTGCGTTTTAACGTCGACAGTAAGAGTCGTTGTCCCATCTGAGAGGTGAACACAGAGGCCTTTGGCTACGATGAGGAAAAGCTGTTTGTAAACACAGACCACCTGAAGAACAATCAAGGGGTAGCCAGAGGAGAAAACTGTCAATGCTCATCATCACAAACTAATTCTGAGAGAGAGGAGATCGATATGTCACTGAGAGAGTTAAAAGTTTGCCTCCTGGGGGTAAGTCAGCATCGTTATTACTTGTCAGTAGTGTGAATGTGGTTCGGTGTTTTATCTGTTACCAATTTTGCGTTTCTGTTTGTACTTGTAGCACTAAATCAGCTAAAGTAGTCTTCAACAGGCCATTCTGTTACTGATAACTGGCTCAAATGGTCGAAATGCTCAAATTATATACATAATCAAATTAGAGAGTGGACTTGATGGAATTCTGGATTCTGCTGGCGGTTTTTCTGTTTCATAATACTGTAAAACATTCGGAAATTCCGTTCAACCACTAATACACTGAGGTAACTCGTCGTCGTAAACATTATTCTTATTTTAAGGTCCTGTGAAATGGTCAATGTTGCGTATTATATCAGGATGCATTCATGAGAAATCTGTGCGCAATGGTGCCCAACACATCCAGAATAAATGGAACGAAATGAAAAATGCCATAGCTTTTAAAAGTAACTTTACTAGTTACTGTAATGGATTTGTTTTTAGTCACAGCTTCTCTGGCATTTTTTTTCTTTGACTTTACTTACTTACTACTTACTTCTTTTTTACTTTTTTAACTTCATCCAAAGTCCAGTAAATAGCCTTGAAATGTTTGCCTCAATTTGGCCTGAATTAATAATTGACATATATATATGTATACTGTGTATGCACATATATACGTGCGTGTGTAAAAATGTACAATTGTCATCGCAAAAAAAAACCAACTCAAAATTAGTATTATTTTTACATATGGAGGAGGAACTGAAATAGCAGGGGAATAACTGTACAATACACATGTATGGCTTGTGCATAACATAGCAGTAACTATCATTTAATTTACTACAATTATAACAACCTTGCCACAGCTCTTATCCTCTACTGTTAATATGACATCCAGTGAATATTTCATTAAGTTATAGGTCTGGTAGAAAGAAGCGAGAAGACCAATAAGCTACAAGTAGGATGTGTTTGTATTTGCATCTATTTCTGCCTTCATTCTGTCTCTTCAGGACACCGGTGTGGGAAAGTCAAGTATTGTTTGGAGATTTGTGGAAGACAGCTTTGACCCAAACATCAACCCAACAATTGGGTAAGTTTCTACTGATTGTGGAATTTTTTGTTGTGTTTGTCATTGTTAACAGTATTAACTAGCAGATTAAGATTTTACCATTCAATTTATAGTTTAATCTTTTCATCAATTGATTATTGTATTGTTTCTATCGATTGACAAAGTGAATATACTGAACATTAGCTTCATAATAGCATTATGCTTCTGTAACTGTGATCAGCATTTGTTATTGTTTTTAGCTTGTCATGGACAATAAAATCGATTAAATAAAAAACATAACGATACAATGCAAACGAGTATGAATTCCAGTATTGTTAGTCGGAAATGTTTTGGATATCTTGCAATCTAATATCTTCTGTTATTTGGTGTATGGACAAAATTGAGAGATAAAAAGAGTGTGCATATTCAGAAAAAAAGAATACGCATCTCTATAAAATCAAAAATAGATGGCCATGTCTATCTACATCATCCTTCCCCAGCCTTCCCTCCCCGATGTCACTATGATAATGCCTCCCTTAGGATCCACATTTTCTTGATCAGACATAATTACGTTAACGTATGTACATATGAGCTGGTCCACAATAAAGTCATAATAAAAGATATATTAAGTAATTTATATTTTAACCAAGGTGAATGAACATTCTCATGCCTTAACACCACCATGATTTAATGTGTAAGTATCAAATGTCTTGAATTATCTAATGATGGAATGTAGTGTGTCTCTCTCACTGTCATTATCTTGGGCGTCTCCTGGAAACTCGGCTTAATGTTTACAGACATGTCCCATGGGTGCCTCCACTGTGCAGTCCCAGTGGTGTCAGCTGCTTGTACTTGATAAAACCACATGTAATTGTACTCATGAAGACTTTTTTTTTACACCAGGGCATCCTTCATGACCAAGACGGTGCAGTACCAAAATGAGCTGCACAAGTTTCTGATTTGGGACACAGCAGGTCAAGAGCGGGTTAGTAGTTTCCCTAACTTTGTTTTTAGGTAATGGGTTGGTGGTATTTTTGGCTTTGCATAGCCAATCCCCAATCATGTCGCTTTGATACTGTGATCAGTTGAGTTTTGACTTGGCTTAAGTTAGTTTAATCCTTCCACGAGATTTTAAAGACAGTGAGAAACCCACTAAGCGAGTGATTAGGAAGGTAGTCAATGCAGTTCTCCACTGTTTCTGCTAGGGGGCAATATTTTCCTTTTTTATAGGTACACTTCTGCCCTCCAAGCCAATACACACTTTCTTGTAGTGCTCTGGTTGCATTTTCCATAGCTTAAGTGGCATTAATGATGGCCCAAACATAAGTTTGCAATCTTGTGCAGCGTGTTTAGTCTAGTGAAAATCACTGTCTGTCATGACTTATCCCTTCTTTCACCCTTCTTCTTTGTCCCAACTCTTCCTCCATCCCTCTCGCTCCTTCGTCCTCCTTCATAGCGTGCATACATTTGAAAGAGCAAACAAAGGAGTCCCATTGTGCTCTATTTGTGTGTCATTTCATTCTTTTTACAACAGCGAATTGTAAACAGGAGTTGTTCGTCAGCAAGCGTGACGTGCAAACTAGCGTTTAGTGGCAACTTGGTATGTAACCTACACTGCGTAGTCTACCACGATATATGACACCAACTTTGAAACGCATTGTCGCCGACACAAGGTGAAGGACTGAAATGCACACTTACAGTCGATATGTGATATAAGACATAGGATACAGCTTGGTGTTGATGTACATTAGTATTTAAGCCTGTCCAAACAATCCCCATCCCCAGGCAGTAGCGTAAGGATCCACTTTCTCTTTGACTCAGCCTGGCCTCACATATTGTAGCCTACATTTCTCAGTGTTAGCTGTCCACCTCGGTTCCCTTTTTTTGCTACATGTCCTCTTTTTCTAATGTACAGTCCCACCCTGTTTAAATGGTTGAACCCTGCTGCTGTCCTCTCTAGAGAGGTGATGTAAGGATGTCCTTTGTCCTCTTCCCCTGAGGCTTGGCTACATCACAGCTGGGAGGAGACCTAAATGAAGCTCCATTTAAGATAAGATGAGAGGATGAAACCCATGCTGTCTCGGTGGTGTCTACTGCGAGCACGTCTTATCTGAGAGTCACTCTCACTACACATCAGTGTCCTCTTTTTTCATTCGTCTTTTCTCCCATGCAATACCTATTTTTAGAATAGAATGGAATAGAATGCCTTTATCGTCGTTGTAGACAGTACAAAGAAAATTTGTGTGCCACTCCCAAATGGCAACAACAAAAACACTGGTTTAAAAATATACAAATGTCCATGAGTTCTAAGTAACAGTCGTAGGTATTTACTACATACACACATACACACATAAACATCAATCTCAACACCGATGTACAACTTATTCAGCATTCACACACATACGGTCTGTTAAGCCTATACTTGATTCTGGCTTCTGGTGCAAGTAGTGAGATTTAATTTGGAGTATCTTTGCACACTTTATTTTCTTTCTTGGGTTAAAAAATGTTCTGTTATTCTTTTTTGTTTAGTTCATTTTTTTTCTCCACTTTTCATTCCCACAATTTTTCTCCATTCCCTTGTAGCCACTCAGTCCCCCGAGTGAGTGAAAAAGTAGCAACATTCCTTTGTTAAGCTATGTGTGCGTATGTGTGTTTTCATGCTAAGCTGCTGTGGTATTTTGAAACCTTTCACGGCTTGATTTTTAACCTCTGTGGAGTTTTGGCTGATCGAAATCTGTCGAGTTGAGTGAGTGAACATAAAGACGGCCAATGCACACGGAAGGAGAGGCAAGAGCAGGAGGAAAGAGGTCTGTGGATTCCACAACCCACATCTTCAGATCACACGCGGCCTTATGGGCACATCTCACCATCTGTCAACAGTCCGTCCAGGCTTTTCCCACTGACCATTCATTCATTTTCACAGAAAACAAGTAAGGTTAATGTTGCATCCTCATCGCATGGGAGCTTTACTTCCATTGAGAACCAGACTGGTGGTTCCAGTAATTAATCAGCATATGCCGGGCATCATTGGAACTGTTTTTCAGGACCGCTGTGTGGCCAGATGTCTGGCCTTGCTAGGATTGCGCTTTGGGTGAATGGAGAGTGAGACCACACAGGACTGGCGGTGGTGCAGCTAAGTGCAAGCCAGTGAGACATACAGCATTCTCCTTAGTGCCTCTGCCAAATATCCCAAGTTGGACTCCCTTTGGTGGACTTGGGGCCAGTAACAACTATAATTATGTGGAATGTGTGCTTTCCCGAGGTAACTGTGTCACTCCAAGATGGATAGTTTATTCCATCTTTATTGTAAAGGAAAACAGAATTGCGGGAATAGCAGGGTCATTCCAAGTCAAGGTCTTTTACAGACTGGGGCTATTTCCTTTAATATAAATGTCATTAGTCAATACATGACATATGGTTTTAGTAGTCACTTAATTTTTGAGATGAGCACAGGCCACAATCAAAAGTATGTCTGTTTGTAGAAAATCAGAACAAAGAATTAGTCATGAAATAATAAATTTGTAGCTTTCACATTTTAAAATGTAGGTCAGTTTTGCTGAACTGTTGACAAAATTGAAAATAACTTTAAATCCAATAGAATACCCTGTCATTCTATCATTTGCTATTAGTCAGCAGGCAAATCAGTCTAACAGTGAAAATAGAGTTTAGATGAAATAAAGGGATGGGTTCACATCACACTTTTGGATTCCGGCCTAAATGATGTTAAAGGAATCTTTTATCCCCGTCTCTCACTGTTGACATTACACATGATTTTTATTGATGGATTCAGTCTCATCGTTCCCCTCCAATGTGGTTCTTCCCGGTTATTTTTGAAGTGAATATTAAACTCTCTTAAAACAAAATGACAGCAAGCTAATTGTCGAAGCCAGGCTTCACTCAGCACTGGAAAGTACTTTACCAGAAAAATACCAAGACATAGCAAAAAAGAATCCCCAACCCCCCCAACTATGAATTTTGAACTTTTCTACAGATTGTTTTGATTATCTGGGGGCTTTGTGATGTATTGGGTTAACATCAAATGTATATTCCTCCATAAATATCAAAAGGCTAACAGCTTTTGACACATTCTGCTCATCTTTCTCTTGATGGCTACCACATGTGTGAGGTCTTGGTGGAAATACTTGCCACACTTCCATTTAAAATAAAGCCACTTGGCTTATGTGCTCTGCCTTTTTTTTTTCGCTTATTTTTACACCCTGAGTATGTTAGAATTTTATTGCGCCTCAGCATCACACAACAATGTCATTGCCTACATAAAAGACACTGTTTGTTATTTCATATACCATCAACTTTTTTAAAACATTGTTTTAGTTTGAAGCTATGTTTGTGTTGTAAAATTAACATGGAGCATATAAAGCGAAGAGGAGTCAGGATTGTCTTTCTATTCAACGCTTTCAATCGCCTGATCTGATCATCACGTGTTGTTTCAAAGCTTTACATGAACTTCATTCCTCTGATGTCTCATTGCTTGAGTTTAGACACGCAATCCTATTCCCTGTCCACTTCCCCTTTTCCTTTGAAGAATAGCCACAGGGCATTGCTCAGTATTGCTCCTCATACACTCTCTTCTCCCCCTGTCTTCCCATAGTTCCGAGCTCTGGCACCAATGTACTACAGAGGTTCAGCGGCAGCGATCATTGTTTATGACATCACAAAGGAGGTACTCTTTGTTTTTTCCTTCTCAACCACTAAAAGTTAATTATTTCATCCTTCCTTCGCACAAAGGAAATACAACATTACTGGTTGGTCATTGATTTGTTATTGTTACATGATGCTTATTTGCTTCATCAGGAGTCCTTCCAAACACTGAAGAACTGGGTGAAGGAACTCCGCCAACATGGTCCTCCTAACATCGTCGTAGCAATCACGGGCAACAAATGTGACCTGTCCGATGCCAGGTGAATCTGAATGCGAGTAAACATATGAAATGGATGAGTAATTATGGGAATTAAGGTTTTGTTTTAGATTACGGGTATAAACACAGAATTCACTGAAGGGTTTTTCCTTCTATCTTAAAAAATCATATTTGATGTCTGGCCTAGAATTTCATTGAAATAAATACTGTATTGTAGAGCTAAATGCATTGTCCTTTTCTCTGAGCAATGTGGGCTCTCGTATGAACTAATAATCTATGTAATTGGTCTATTGTGAAATAAGATGTTCAGTCTGTTTGTCATCAACCATTATGGTTACTGAGTCGACATGTAGCTTGGGTTTGGGGATTTTTGCAGACAGTATAATTATTCTTTCCCGCTTTCATTCTTAAGGAGCAGTTACATGCTAGATTTTCTTCTGGCTATTACCCTATATCTTACACATAATTGAAAAATAACCCCAAACACAGATACAGATACATTTTGGCTCAAGATCATGCATGAAATTTGGAAATCTTCCATATGGAAGCTGTAGAAAATACATTTGATGCATGAAATTGGAAAATCTGTGTGCATATTCCAGCATAATCATTGTGACTTACCTTACCAGGGAGGTGTCAGAGAAGGATGCCAAGGACTATGCCGATTCCATCCATGCCATCTTTGTAGAAACCAGTGCCAAGAATGCCATTAACATCAACGAGGTGTTTATAGAGATAAGTGAGTGGGCTTCTTAACTGTGCGGTATCATTGAATTTGTTGTCCCTATGTTCCTTTTGACCTGTTTAATGCTATGAATCTAACTAATCTGTGGAGATAAAACCTTGTCCAACAGTTTTATTGGGAATAAATAGTTTCATCTGATTTGTTATGTTGGAAATCATGAAGAATCAAGCATATTATGATTTCACATTTAACTTAGAGATTTTGTTCTACAATCCAAATTGTGCTATCTTGCCATGTGTTACTCTTAGTGAGGCACAACTCGTTCAGGTAAAAAAGTGGGTGGTGGAGTCACAGACACACACAGTCACCTTCACCACTCCGCCTTGGAGCAGAGAGCTTGAAAGCAAAAAGATCAAAAGAATACTGGGACCTTTTGTAACTGCGTGTTTGTCTTCTCACAGGTAAGCGCATCCCTGTTGTGGATGCCGCGGGAGGAATTGGAGGGAAGGGTTTCAAACTGGGGCGGCAGCCCTCTGAGTCTCGCAGGGTGTGTTGCTGATACTCCCAGTGACCGTCCATACGTGACCTTTGCCCTGACCCTTGCTTACAGTCTTTTCCCAGCCTGCTTCAGCTTACAGACGTTTAAACGATAACCATACTCTGCCATCACTGAGATTGAAGTGCACTGGTGGCACTCTGAAGGCTGCTGCAAATGCAGCTCTCAACAAGTTTACTGAGTGCTCACGAAAATGCTCACTTTAACACACTGTCCACATTGTTGCATGTGTGAAAGACATTTTTCACCTGCCAATCCTACTCTTACTTGCTTCTATGAAAATGGACATCAGCCTCTATGTTATGTATTTATCCCTAGCTTGTATTCTTAGATTCAGAAAGTCATTTATACTTGCTTTACTTTTTTCCCAAAGTTGGACTGAAAATGGGTTTGGATCTCACCAATCAATTCTGGGAGCACTTAAGTCATTACCTTTTCTATTTAGGGGGGGAAATCACTTCTAATCAGTATTTCAGTTTCTTGAAGAATCAGGAAAAGTGCAATCACTAATTAGCCATTCTTGAATAAAAGGATTGTTTGTTTTCAGTGTTTGTATAAAACTCTAAGAGTTTGCACTTTGAACCAATGTTTAACCACAATGTTAATGTTTTCAATAATTAATTGGGTGGATTATCTTTTCATCAAGATAATTTACAAATGTTTTTGTGCAAATCACAACCATAACAGACAATAGTAAAAGGTGGAACTCTGCAGTGCAATTATTTTAATTGTAAGTTTTGGAATAATTCCCAACAACATGAAGAAGAGAACACTTATGTGCATTTTGTTCATTAGAATACGCAATAATCTGTTGAATATCACCTGACACTAAAAAAACATAATAGGGAGAAAAATGTCAGCATCTCTTGGTGATGGTTCTTTACTGGGACCGTAAATGGTGGTAATCTCAAACGATATTATAATATGATAAGAGATCCCTGTATACTATGACGATTTTATGTGTATGAAGTGCCCTATAGTAATTTTGTGCTTTATTTACCTTTAAATTCAATTAATTGTTCATAATTCTTCAACCTTTTGCTGTTAATTTATAGTAGTTACAGGGCAGGTTGATTTTTGTGAGGCCTTTCCAAATTCTATAATCTTCCTATAAACATTTTCATCTCCTTTTTTTCTCATAATAATCACTGATTCACACAACCAGTGTAGTTTTACTACCTTGGCCTATAATGAAATAATGATCTAGACAATTAGACCTCATCCTGAGGAAAGTCTGAAAGCTTAAATCTGCCTTCAGCAGTTAGGGACAGAATCAGACGTGGCACTGTCGACATGCTGACCCCCTAATGAACCATAGTCTCCATTCTGCTCTGAATTACTGCTGGTGCATGTTTCCATTCCTTCACTTCTTCTGCCTTGTTCCTCTGCACTCTAATCCAAGCGTTTAGACACAGCTTATGTTTAGTTGAACTTGTATAGTACGATAAATTACAGTTGTCAAAAAGCCCTGTCATCACGTGATATATATTCATGAAACTCATTCTGCGATCCTACCGCCGTAGAGTGGTTTTACTAATCTCATCTTGGTCTAATTGTGCTGTGGTAACTCATGCTTGCACAGAAGTGTCAATTTGCTGTAATTTCCTGGTTGTTTGTATTTTGTAAGTCCTTTTAGTGCACACACCTTGTATCAAAACCTAAAAGGAATTGCAGGGTGTAACTTATTGTGAATTATATGGTACGTTATATCCACATTTTGAAATACGGACTTTGCTTTTCCATTGACACAAACAATAGCTTTTTTGCCATTACAGCATTTTAAGTGTAACACTTATTGATGATTTCTCTACTAAACATTGCTGCCTTTTTCTTTGGGAGTGCAATAGGTGTGAATTGTGACAAGGCTAAAATGTGAACAGTGTGGGTTGTTAAAAGCCATGAAATCGGTCAGGAGATGTCCATGTAATAGAACTGACAGCACTCATGCTACAATCTGATATCCCCTAACTCTCATCTGACAATAGTATAGGAGCAAGTTTACTTTATGGTTACATCGATCGTCTTTTATTGACATGATCACATTTTTGCTGTAATTGTCAGTCAGATGGGATCAAAAAAAGTTAAAACTTGGTGTGATATTTTTTTGGTCATTTATGGCCCATTATTAATGCTCTGTCTGCAGCTTGTTCTCTGTGAAATCACTCTGACTTTTTGTTGTAGTCTCAAGAATACCCCTACCATCATCTTAGGTTTTGAGTGCTTGATAAGTTTGTATCATGATGAAGAATATGGTGCCAAATAATGTCAAACCCATTTTACTAGAACACTCCCGATTAATACATTTAGTTTAATGATAAATGTAACAAATTATTGTGTATATAACATAATTGCTTAAACTGTTGGAAGGCTGATAATGAAGGCTCTTTTGTGACACTTTTCCCCATTTTGCTGCAGGAAGCATGAATACAAATTAAGTGAAACTTTTGCATTGAAAAATACCATTAATCTTGGGCTGGTCCTGGGAATGTGATTAATCTATGTTATGTATATTTTTCAGTGTAGATATGACCATCAAATGCACAAAGTGATTCATTATGTTCTGTTCAAAGCAGTTGAAAGATCACAATTGACTGGCACAGCATTTGCATTACTATCAGCGGTGTAGTCATTATATTTAGCTTTTTATTATGTTTCATTTTTATTGTAAACAAAATGCCTGGAAACACTTGTTCGTAGTGTATTTTTGAATGTGTAAAAAGGGAATTGTGAATTTGTTTACTAATAAAATGACTGACAAAATCAATTTCTGTCTCCTGTCTGTTTTTTGTGATTGTGCAAATATGGATTGTAGTTTGTGTCCATGTCTGGGTAAAGTTAAGTGCTAGGCAGGTGGGGGATGTGTCTTGTAATCTAGTCCCTGGGGATACAGTGACAATGTTGGTAGTGGTTGGTCGAGTTGCTCGGTTGTCAGCCAGCCGCTTGGCTATATATATATGACATTTGAGATGTGTTTGAGTAGCAGAAGGATTTTCACAACACATTGAATATGCTGAGGAGACAACATTGGTGGGACAACCTCCCATCTCTATGCTCATACTCAGACAGCCCCAGTATATATACCCATTATATATATAGTATAGGCATACAATACAGTGCTTGAACATCCTGTCTGTGCATGCTCGTGCATTTGTTCATTCTAGTAAAAGAATGTGAGGTATGGAAAATATGACAACAATGCCAACTGCACTGATTGGGGCTTATCGTTGTATGTCTGTTGTCATTTAGATCCGTGTGATTAAGTTAAGAAAGAGCACGAATGGACTGAATATGACGTCACAGGGTGGTGCTCATATCAGTGTTGAGAAAAGAATATTGGGGGTTTCATTCAGTTCACTTAATAACACCTTTATTACAAATCTACAATGCTCTTGTTTTGTAATCAGCTTGAGTTATACACACTTTATATATATTTTATCTCATAGTGATTCACTTCTCACATATCACTTCTTCTCACTCTTATTATGTATTTTGGCAACACTTATATCATTTTTCCATTACATCCATGGTTTTCCATTCTTCTATAATCAAAAATGACACGACTTTTATCCAAGCAAATGAATGATTAGCTTGCTTCACTGTTGTTATGGTGCCTCAGATCACTGCATTTGGCATGTCAGATGAGTGAGCTTACCATGTTACTATTGATTTATGAAGCAGTAAATGAACCTGGGTCAAGAGCTATACAGGTTTTTAAGCTTCACATCCTCACTCTGAGATTCAGTTCGGATGTTGGCCCCACCAGCCCTTGAGTGCACGCTGGCATCACCCACCACCCAGCACACAGCACCCCGTCACCCTCCCCGCTGGGTGTCTCTGCAGAGGCCGTGACGTCAGCAGCCTGCCTCTCACTCCCTTCCTGCTGCATCACAACAGCCGCTAGCAGCTCGAGTAGCACCAGTGACCGTGGGGACAGCTCAGCCAAGGCTAATTCACTAATAAAACCACTCTGCAGACGTTGAGACACTCACCAGCATCCTAACACGGGGGTAGCCGACGGGAACTGATTGTAGTGCGATAACCCCGCTCCAGCTGTTGGGATATGGCCAGGCCGGAACAGGTTCTGCTCTTGGAGCCTCAGCACGAACTGAAATTCCGAGGTAAGAGGGGAGGGCCCGGCTCGGACGGGAGGGGGGAGCTGACTCTGCCAGCGGGGTAGGAGGGGGGCAGGCCATGGTACATGTCAGGGACAAGCGGTAGTCTGTGATTTTACAAAATTTCAAAGAAATTCGCGCATTCAGAAAGGACGACAGGTCAACTGCTAGCTCATCAGCTAGCTAGCAGTTTAGCTCAATTAGCTTGCGATTGCTAGGTTTGCCAGGCCCTATCAGCCATTCCTGCTCAGCTGCTGCCACTAAAATGAACAGTTTACTAAAGGAAAACACACAGGGATTTTGCATCCTCTTTGAAATGTTTACTATGGTAATATCGGGGTTATAATCGTCTTTGAAATAGATACACTGTAATTACACTCCAGCTGCAACATCCTTAGCAGATCCAGCTAGCTAACATTAGCTCGCTCTCTGATTGGTTGCCTGGCAGTGTTGGCCAGCCAGCTGTCATTTAATAACCTGACAGCTCACAGGACGGAATATCTGAGCAACCTCTGCTGCTTCGACTGTTTCACAGCTCATCAACATCACACCACCACTACCAGCACCACCATTGTCATTATCATCATCATCATCAGCATCATCATGTCAGTTTCACAGGTGTTAATAGATGTTTGGGTGAAGCGGTGAACTGCGAGATGTCGTGTTGCTTTTTGCCTAATAATGTTACTCAAACACATGAGGTTATTGTACATTTGTAACACAGAACTGACTTATTTTCAATTACATTGCTGCATTTGGAACTCAAGGTTTGTAGATAAATAATTTCAGTGCTGTTTTCATGTAACCAGGTGGAATCATCTAAAATATATCTCACTCATGAAGCAAGATAACAGTTTTTGTTCATTTTGGCAGCCTTACTCTCCCCAATGCTTTTTAAGCATTTTGTTAATAAGGAAGCATGCATTACATTTCCTCTTTTTCTGCACTATTAAGTAAGAACGTAAGCCACGATCACAGCATCTCATTGCATCTTGAATGGTGCTATTATATCCACGTCAAACTGTCTGAATTATGATGATTTATTAAAATTAGCACTAGTTAGGAATTTGTAGCTTTGATTTCTTGGTCCTGTCTCTCTGAGTATATAGTATATCCAAACATGGACTACTCCATTAATAATCGCAATAATCATTAGATCAATAGTCATTAGGGACAGCTCTAACGTTGTGTAAACACTCATTTCCACAAATTTTAGTCACTGTTTTTTTCCGAAGAGTATGGAATGTGAAGCTTGAGAATCCCCTCAGATTGTCTGACAACTTAATCTTTTAATATGCACCATGTACCTGCAATGACTCTTCTAAAATGACTCTTGAAATCTGCGAGTGCCAAAAAAGTAAAGAAAAATCCCTTAACTGTACAGTCAATTAGAGGTTTGACCTGTTTCACAAGGTGTGTCTCTGCTCCTTTATCTAAATAAAGATAGCACACAGATAAGGTAGAAGCTCTCAGCTGCAGTTTGCACCAGGTTTTAAATTTGTTCAGATATTATGTCACCGCACACTGGCTCAAATATATTGTATAGTTTATTGACATTTTTTCTTCTTTTTTTGAACAGAAGTTTATGTCTGTGGGTGGACTGTAATAATTTAGTCTCAAAGGTATAAAAAATGATTTAATCGCATGAAAGGTCCTGTATGTTTTGCCAGGAGGACATATCGGCTGTCTCTCTGCCCAAATACCGCGTGGCCAGATGTCAATAGTATATAATATATAGTATATATATCCACAGATGTCACTGGGACAACTTTGAAAGTCAGTCTCTATGCATATTGAAGAAGCTGCTCACACTGGGTTTACAGAGTATCAGTCAGTATTGTTAACTTTGAAGTGACAATACCAAATAGTTAAGACAACATGGCAAGCCAAATCTGTGTGGGTGGATAAAATTCCTCTCGATAACAGGCAATGTAGGTTTTATTACAATGTCTATTCAAACTAACAATATACCACATTTTACTTGTATTCAGCCAGGGCTGAAAAACTGATGTACAATATGTTGTTGGGTGATGCGATACGTTCGAGATTAAGGTGTGTAATATGAAATTCTTTCCAGTTGCAACTGCTGTGAGTATAGAGCATAAATTGAGACTGGTTACGGTCCAAACTTTACAAAACTAATCACAGAATAGGCACCTCAGTCACAAGATAATTCTTCTCCCAGGCTGCAGAGACAGTCCTGAAATTGCATACACAAGCCATATATTCAGCACTGTTTTACTAAGTTATCCTGCAATTACATATCTATATGTAGTGATAGTAATGGCAGTCAAGTGTCCGAGTTGTATGGGACACAGGCTGACTGTGTCAGTGTCAGTTGCGAGCCTGTAAGTTGCACGCTGTATTAGTCAAATATGTTGATGAGTGTTACCTGGATAAAAGGACGTCTGTGCCTTGCTCAGTATATGGGGTAATACCTAAAATCACATGTGGCTGCTGAAAACCCCAGCTAATATGTAGGTATGCAGAGTGAGACTCCAGGAAATACAGAGTAGGTCTGTCTTTAGTAACTTGTATTTGGCCTAACCAAACACTGTCCAAGGTGACTGGGGCCTGGCAGCTGCTGGATGGTGTAGGGGTTACAAGCATTCGGCCACCACCTCGGACACCTGGTTCAATATCTGACAGCAGTGCTACTATGCTGGAGTAATAGGACCTAATGGGAATATCTGTGTGTTACACTGTCCCATGAAGTTCATCGCTGTCAGGTGAAAGAAGTGCCTGGTGACTGTTTATCAGAGAAGACATTAACTGTTGTTCACAGGCCAGCAGTGGAGAGACAGCACCAGGACTGCTGTGCATGCGGAACTGCCTGTTACAAGAGAAAAAAGAGGAACACTGCAAGCAAAATAAATAGTAAAATGTAATGTAAAAATAGGTCATTAGATCTATTTTTAGTCTATTTGAGATAGTACTAATACTAGAAGTCACACCCAGCTTTGAACGCTTGATCTGTTATTGCTGAAATTGAAATCATGTATTACAGCCCTTTATAATACTGTTAACTGTTTATCGTGGTCTTCATGAATTGGAGCCTGCCCTGAGGCACTTTCAGGAAGTTGTGGATCAGGTGTACAGTAGTCTGTGGCGTGAGTACCCTTCATTAAATAAAAACCCTTAGATGTCAAGCCAAGCTTGTGAGGGTCTGAATTTCCACTCTGTGTTTGCTCAGTGGGTAAAGGAAGTGTCAGTTGCAATGAATGTTTGCTGAGCTGAAACCTTATCTAGAATCTGGTGTATGTGCTAATTCCGAAGTAGCTCCACTCCATGGTTTCATTCACAGTGTGCCTCTTTTACTCTCAATGCAAACTCTCTCTTAACTATCAGGCTAACAGTAATGACCAGTGTATTATCTCATCAGCAAATGTAGCGTGCAAGTTTCAAAACTCATACTTAGATGATATTGCCATTTTCAATCAAATATCCAGGAATGCTTTTCTTCATCTGGATTCAACTTAATCAGTAAATGCCAGTTTTTTTTAGCAAGATCATAAAATTACAATGTCAAAATTCCTTGCATTGGTCCAGCCATTGTGAAATGTGTGGTGCACAGCTCGACAGCCAGTGTTCACTCAGTTAAATTGGTATGAATATTTGAACACATATTACCATCTGAAGACAATGGAAAGGCATACAAGTTTTTATTTCAGCACTTTGCGATATCCACATTGGATAAATGACTTACTGTCATAATGATGGACATGTGATACATCTCTTTTGAAACATCTGCTACTAAATATGGAAAAACACTGTAAGCAAATTCCATATTTTGTCCTTCTTTCACACACAGGAATTGAGATGCGACTCATCTGCAATGATTCCTTAACGGGATAGAGGACACTGTATTCACTGGGGTGAAAGCTCCACTTAGCCACCCGTTACTGCGAATAATTTCAAAACAAAAGGAGCTTTGAGGGTGTGACAGGGATGTGCTTACGAGCTTAGTCTAGCAGCATCTTTTATCGTAACCACTGTTACCGTGGATTTGCAGCGATTTCATAGCTGTGGGTTGACGTCCTTGAGGGGCCTTTTAAGGGATTTACATCAACATAAGGAATATGTTGAGATTAGTCTAGCCATAACTCCCCTGGCTTATACAGTACCCCCCCATATGTAGGTAGGGGTCAAGCATTTCAGGATTAGTCCCTACAAATTTGTGAAAAAAAAGAAAAATTTGTGCCTCTCGCAATACCTTGCCAATATATGTTTCCAGTAAAACATGTAAGAGGTCCGTTTGTCGTTTTTATTTGAGGATTTCTACACAGCAGTAGTTATGACTACACGGGGTAAACGAGGTGATTTGACCCAGCTAAGTGAAGTAAGAGACTTGATGGTATTTATTCCCATGCCTCCCCCAGCTCTCCCCTCCCCCGTGTCCAAATTTTTTCACTCGCTTTACCTCAGACATTGCTCAAGGTCGACCATTACCTTGACCACCCAACATTTTCAAAACCACTAGAAATAATTAGTCAAAAATTGGATGTAGCTGGTGGCCACTGTGGCAAGGCGTTGCAGGAGCTTCAGGCCAGTTGGAGTTCCGGGATCGTCCGAGCATTTGGAAAAAGCGTCAAAGCACCTGGCCTGGGCTGGGGAGCAGCTTTAACGAGATTCAGTTAGCCTGTTTATTTGACAGCCGCAGTACAAGTGTAGTTCATGCAAGGGCACAGTGGGAACATAAGCAAAGGGTGAAACAATGATGTGTAACATAAAATGTATTGCCCTGTTGATAAAACATGACAATTTAGTGCTAAAATGTGGTAGCCCACTTTAACTTTTAACTCATCATTCAGATTTCTGAGTGCGTTTCTCACTCTGGCTTTAGTTGTAAGAGGTTTGTGCATTATTGACAAATTTATGCTTCCTGGTCCTTAATGCATCCGTCCGTCTGAAAGCCTCAGAGATGTGGTCTGCATAAACAATACCAAACTGTGATTAGTTGACGCTGGACTGCATTCATCTGCTATATCCGGGGTTAAGCTGAAGTGCAAGGTTTGCAACCTTGCCATTCTGGCCCACTTGCCATAACACAAGGAGCTTGACATGATTGTTTTATGGTAAAGAATATACTACTGAGACCTTGTAATGTCCTGGCTTTAAGGAGCAAAGCAGACGGGAACAATTTAACTCGAGGACAACTTCCAGTCAAAATTATTAAAAACCTGCACAAGTTGAATTGGCAGTAAAGCCATATTTATTCAAATGTCAGTTCAAATAAAGTCAATACGTGCCATGAGGTCCTAATTGTGGGCAGTAGTTTGAAGTTACTATAATTAATGTCACTTCCAATTAGACTTTAATGGAGCACCTTTAAATTTGTGAGCGTGCATGTCACGTATTTAATAAGATTTGCCCACAAGTATTTCACTCTTTTCAGTTGTGTGAATTCATCCATGGTTTGGCCAGGTTCTTCACAGCTAACAGCACGTTTTCCCCCAAAAAATGTAAAACTTGAACCTCTTATAATACATTACAAATAATTTTCCATGTACATTGTGTGTCCTAATGTACAGCAAATGTCTGGTGTTGAGTCTTTTCATTTTCCCTTCTTAGATATTTTGGCTTAGGCATGTTTCTCTTTACTCTTTTTAACAGCTGTTGTCTCTTCTGCAGTAGTTTATGATGGGCCTGCGTTTTGTTATTTTTTGATTTGTTGACTAAGAGACATTTAGTTGCTTTGATTGGTACAGCACTTTCTCACTACATGGCCCACACAATATGGTGAGCTCAGCCTGTAAGAATCAACATTTTGTCCTTATTCTGTTTTTTCTCCAAACATCTGGCTTCACCATTTTAATAACTTACATTTTGAAATTGATATGTATAGTGAGATCATAATGTGATGAGTATTTAAAAATCAAACAAAATCCATCCCTGTTCTGCTTTAATCAATATTTTTGCTTTGGTGTCATCTTGATTTAGCGAGGATATAGATATTCAAAGAGAATTCCCCACAGAGTTGTTTTTGAATGTTCACAGTACTGCTTCTTTACAGGTCCCTTCTCAGATGTGGTCACCACAAATCTCAAGCTCTCCAACCCAACAGACAGGAATGTGTGTTTCAAGGTGAAGACGACGGCGCCGCGCCGGTACTGCGTGCGGCCAAACAGTGGAATCATTGATGCAGGCACCTCAATCAACGTCTCAGGTAATGAGGGAGGAGGATTAAATGATAATACAATAAAATGAACTTTGAAACAAAATACAAGACATTTGTTGATTACAACTCCTCACATCTGAGGGTTATTTCATAATTTCATATTCCACACACAAGCACAAAATGTAAAGTCGTCTTTCGTTCCAGTCCTCATCTCCAGCCATGCTCCTTGAGGGAGTCAGGTACAGGCTAGTGTTTCCAGGATATGCCGCCACTGTCATTTCAACTGCAGATTAATTTCACAATTTACCCTATCTGGTGTCAACGACTGCATACTGTCTCACTGAGGACAGCAGTCAGCAGTGGGCAGCAAATCAGCTCAGTCCAGTCTGCCATTTTCCATGATTTATCACACTTATTAGGCTGAGAAAGTTCGATTTCTTTTGGGTCCCATAGAGAGTCTGCTTTGTTGACAATGTAATTGCTGCAGGGAAACTTAGCATAATCTTTTTATGTCCAATCTATCTTGAGAGAGACATAAAGCCCATGTAATCGAAGTTCGAGAGCTTAAATGGGCTCAGAGTTTTACTTGAATAACAATAATCTGTGTAATCTTTAATAGTCTAGGTAACAGCTGCCTGTTATTTTGGTCACACTGAAAATTGCAAGCTACTTACTTAATTACAACAAAGAAAGACATTTACAGTATATGAAGTATGTATTTTAAACATGAATCATTCAGCTGCGTAACCAGTTGGGCTCAGCAAACATGAGAGAGAGAGAAACAATTGTGAATAAAGACAGTCGTGTGACAACAAAACACTGTCACAGGATAGCTACAAGTTCATAATATAATATTTTCTGGCTCTACTGGGGATACACAGGGTTCTCTTGAAATTACACTTACACCTCACTGTGTATGTTAAATGTATCCCTGACCACAGGAATGTTGCGTAACTTCATTGGTGTCATGTAGCACCTAGTGGAAATATGTGGTTTGAATGTTAATGGAACCCTTGTGTCCACAAGTATTGATCTTCCTTGGGGAATCGGGAACCGCCACGAGTTCTTTAGTGTCTGAACAGAGCCAAATAGAATCAGGATGCTAATGATCATTGTTGGGAGGCAGAAAACACAACAAAGTCATAAAAACTAATAATTATTTTCTTGTAATAATTTGTTATCAAGACTGTTCATTCCTTATATTGGGCCACATTTCAGTTATCATCATCTTATCTGTTCCAAGATTCACAATCACCCACCATCTAGACTCTGGGCCTCTAAGTGGTTGCCGACTCGTGCTGGTGACTTCCCACTTTCATATGCTCCCTGGTACATGGTCTTTTTTCTTCCTCTTGAATTGTATTGAATAAGATGGACCCAGGAGAGCACAATCAAGAGTCTGAGATCCCTCTACCCTGAGAAGCCTGAATACAAAAACTTTCACAAGCGTAGTTACATCCTGGTGAGTTTTCCCTTTAGGCCTGTTGAATCTCGATAAACGCAGGTTGATTTCACTCACTTCCCCACTCCCACGCTATAGTGTCTCAGTAGGTTTTCTGACCTTTGACCAGCATTTCTATTGAGTAACATTGAACAAGGTGGCCTGTTTGAAGCTCAGCCCCTCTGTATTAGTGTGAGTAAGTTGTCGGCACAGTTAAGGCCATAACAATGAATGATCTGTTTGGTGTAGTATCGTGTTGTATCATATTGTTTTCAGAAGAACCTTTGCTCTTGGAGTAAATTGAAAATAGATTTATAGGACACAATCGACTTGCTATTTTTCCTTCTAATTGTGCATCTTTTCTTGTGGGACCCAATCAATTATGATGAAGAAATTATAGTTTCCTAACCCCCTTCCCTCACCACTTTAATAGATTCATTCATCAACAAGTAGTAGGCGGATTGTGCATAACCGTGTTGACTGCAATAAGCCTCTGCATGTGAAGCCGCCCGTAGTGTTGTAAGAATACTAAATCATGCCTCACAGGAAGAGGTGTTTTGTTTCTTTCAATTGAAGATGATTTAACCCACTTTCCTCCTACTGTAGCAATGTTTTTTTCCATCTACACCTTTGGTTTTTGGCCATTTTATGCCATTCAGTGTTTCTCAAAGAACTTGCTTGCTTTCCTGCCTCCATTCTTTCAGTATTGTCCCCTTGGACTAAAGGTAGATGGCCGTGCAAATTGGGCTTGACTGAAACAGGACGTTCACAATCTGTTCATGCCATCTGGTTCTGATTTGCAGTATTGAACTGCTCTGATTACTATAATGGCACACTACATCTCTGAGGTTTTCCACTCGGGAGAATTGGCATGTGCCATATATGAGATCCGTCCTGGTAGCCACATCTGAGAGCACCAACACTGGCTTTGAATTTAAGAGGTCATTTGTTTCTAATGAAAGCGAAAGAATCGTGCAGGCGTTGCACACATTGTTGGCTCTGATGTCTGAATTTGTCTTTGAATTCCCACTTCGTTTCCTTTTTAAAACTATTATAACGAACGAAGAAAAAGATCACCCATCAATAGCCATTTTCTTTCCCTCTGCATTAGCAGCGCTCTCTGCTTAAACACTTGACATAAGAAAGTGATCATTGTAAATCATTGTTAATGCTTTAAAATACCTTTTTCAGTCATTGGAATGACATCAAATAACACTTCACTGACTGAGAGGACTGATGTGGTGACGGGTTAAAGTAGTATTCAGCCCTCCACACCTGCTTTGTGTTAGAGTGATATGTAATGTTAAGATGAATAACAACGGGGTTGGAAGCTGTTAGAAAGATTACCCCCAACCGTATTTGTAGATCCATCAGTGTTTCGCTGTCATGGTAACACGAACAGGGAAATAAATCATCTCAGACGGGTTTTTTTCCAAAGCACCAGGGAGACTGGAAGCCATGGAGGGCCCAGTTTACTATTTGACAAACGTAGCTATTTAATCCTCAGTAATTCCTCTAAATATGAGGAGTTGATCTGGAACACAGAGTTGAGAAAAGGTAGGAAGTTGCTGCCTTCATTATTAGTATTCTATAAGTGTCCCACTTTTATTGCTATGCCTCACTTGCAAGTGGTTTTGTATTCCCACCTGTCTGCTTGGATTCCAAGAGTATTGACGAGATTTATATCAGACTCATTCTCCATGAAGACAGGAAGGGAAGATGATCTTAACAGGGAAATAGAACTGAGAACATCATGTTGGCCTCGTGTTCATTTCCCTCTTTCGTGTTTCTTGACAGTGTCCATGTTCAACTAATAAATGCCAGAAATCTTACAAAATAATCATGAAAATATTCTTGCTTGGACTCTGTGATTGTAGTGGTTTTACAACAGTTGTGTCAAACCACACTTGGCTGCATTTTTCCAATCTCCTGAGGTATTGCTTTGCGCTGTTTGTAAAGAACGTTATTTTATTGTTTATAAGAAGCAGCTTGTTTTCTGATATTAACAATGACTGTCGTTTATGTTTTTCAGTTATGCTGCAGCCTTTCGACTATGACCCGAACGAGAAGAGCAAACACAAGTTCATGGTCCAATCTCTGTTAGCACCACCTGACATGACCGACATGGAGGGAGTGGTGAGTGCGCCCTATCTTCATAGAAATCTGTCTCTACTTCTTATTTTATTAAGCAGACACATATTTACTCAGTTCTTACAAGTTCTACGTTCTTGCTTTTTTGGTTTCACTGAAAAAAAGTGGTTTTATACAAATTATTGCAGCATAGCCAAGTGCACAGTGACTGGGACTGATAATGAGATCAGAGGTGGCTCCATACAGAATTTAATAATAATTCAGGGTAATTATGTCCCCCATGCCAGCAGATCACTCTCACTGTCAGTTTAGACCCCTATATTCTTGCTTGTGTGGTCTTCAGGAAAGAAACTCATCTGTAGGCAGCAGCTGCACAGCTTTCAGTCTCTGTTAATGTACGTCAGTTGCCAATAGCAAAGACAAAGGCTACTCTGAGACAAAGGCATCAGTGTATCTCCTGCACACAATATTTTGTTTTTCCCCACTATTACAAAGGCTTAATGGATGTGATTGGTCAGTCACTGTCACAGGAAGCAAAATGTCTTGATATTCACCATCAGACGTTTATCCTGCATTAACAGTCAATGTAAGTTTCATGCTGTTTTTGCCACAAATGTTTATATTTTTTATGTCCAAGTCGCTCCTCTTTTAGTTACTAATTCCTCCTCAATTTGCTGTCCGACAATTCACCCATTTCTATGCCGCAATACTGTCCACATCGCAAATTGACACATTTTTCTCATTTTAAAAAATGTATTATAATGCACGATATGATAGAACCCAGCCCAAACAGATGATGAAATTAGTTAAACTTCAGGGAAAGTGTTTGTTGGATGGCTCCCAGCCTGGATTAGAGCCTGTGCTGCAGTGCTGACAATAAAAAAAGACAATGAGCACAGTATAATCATAACAGCCTGTGTGGTCTGAAGATCATAAGTTTATGTTATTGGCCAGCGTGATATCATCGAGTGTCGTGAAACTCACTGTTGTTATGATTGATAAATATTCATACGTACTCAACCTGACTGATGTTGAAACACTCAACAGAGACAGAGTCGGTGATTGTAACCAAAGTAAGAGGAAGACACCCTCCGGCCTTGCAGTGCACAGCGTCTTTCTGGTGGTAAATGTCTGTCTGCTATAGTTTCACAAGAGAAGTGAATTCAGGAAACAGGAGAACAGATCTCACATCCATGGTAATACACGTGCATTGACAAAAATGCACGAAGACTCTGGCCACAGCTTTATTTGCAACAACCTGCTGGAGTGTTAGCAAAATATGCTAGGGAGAGCTGCTCACTGCATACTGTGAGGTACCTGCAAAGTGCTTTAGCAGTATTTTGCAGCAGTTTGCCGTTGAATGTTTCCATAGGACCTTCCAAGAAAAGAGTTAACTGTATCACTTTCCCTTTTAAAATTTGCCAGCCATTACTGAAATGGCAACCTTGGGGTTACAGGCCAAGTTTATCTGACTATTGGGATTCTACCACCCAAGTTGAACCAATGGAGGCCGTCCCAGTTCAACTGTGACTACTTGGACAGCATTATAGTTGCTAACATACCCTGACGCTGACAGCTCATTTCAGGGGAAAAAGACTGAGACCAAAAGTCTGTAAATTGGCGTTGCCAGTTGCCAGTGATACCCTGACACTGAAACTGAAAACATCTCTCATTGCTCTCTCAATATATTTATCGATTGTCATATTTTGAAATGGTCAAAGTAAACGGCACAGACGTGATCTTTGTTTGATTCTTTGAATAAACGTGATCGAGGAAGGTATTTGCTGAATGTAATGCTTTGTGTCTCAGTGGAAGGAAGCTAAGCCAGACGAGCTGATGGACTCCAAGCTGAGGTGTGTGTTTGAGATGCCAGCGGAGAATGAAAAGACGGTAAGCACATGCTCATGCTCCCCTCATCTCTTCCGTTAACTGTGCACTACCTCTTCATTGCTCTTCTGCACTTCTCCAGTCTCATTCTTCTCTTTCCCCCCCCCTCTCTTACGCTGTCCCATCATCTGTCATTCTCTCTCTGTTTTCAGTTTCACCATCTTGTCCTCCTTTGCTCTAACCCATTTCCCTCTCTGTCTCAAGCATCAGCGGCCCTTTGGAGGACCACTTTCTCCATTCTTGAATGCAGTTTATTATTGTTGTGATTTAGTCAAACCTCACACAGCTGTGGAGACATCACTTCATCATAATATGAGCTGAATGTACAACACTAGGAAATCAAATTGCCTGTGATACTTGTTTTCAATTCATTATAAGTTATGTGATATATGTATAGACATGTCTCCCTGTCAGCTCTGTGACCCACAGAGTCTGTTAGATAGAGATAAAGGTAATAGAAACCAGCTCGATCTACTTATAAGAGTCCCCCAGGGTGAACTCACCCACAAGCATAGAGATAGGAGGCTGCGTGTGCCAGTCTGTAAATGTGCATATCTGTGCATACTTTGCTTCTGCATATTTGCCTTTATCGGATGTTTTGAAAGGCTTTGTATCCCTAAATGTAAAACGCCAGCACACACGTCGGTCAGTATCTCACCGGAAACATTTTAGGAACAACAGTCCACTAATAACGCTGTGGTCTCTAACTCACTAACAGCATGACATGGAGTCCAGCAAGATGATGTCAGCCAGCCTGCTGAAGTCAGATTCCTCCTCGCTGCCCATTAAGTCCTTAAGCTCCACCCTTGATGACGGGGAGGTGAAGAAGATCATGGAGGAGTGTAAGAGGCTGCAGATGGAGGCTCAGCGGCTACGTGAAGAAAACAAACAGATCAGGGTGGGTAAGACCTGTCAAGGAGTCGAGTCTTTTCCGTGTTCGTGTTGAAATAAGCCACTTTCAAGCCAAAAGTTTAAAAAAGACCAGTAACAGCCATTTACTCTGATGCAATGGTTGTGTGTCGCTATTTTCCATTATCAACACCTGGCGTTATGTTTTATGAAGCTACCCCATTCGGGGTGAAGCCTCAGGCCCACATGAATGAACATGCAAGTAAATGTGAAACTCCGTGACTGTTCATCAGAGTCACGTTTGTCCTTTAGGATGATCATTTTTTGAGCCGAGTCACATTCACAATGTTTTTGCTATCTCCCTCTGCTTTCTGCCTCGCTTTGGATAGAGGCAGTAAACTAAAGATTGAGGTTTGTGGTGAAGCGTAAGCACTCATATCCATAATCAGCGGCAGACCCTTGGGTCCGGAGCTCTTAAGTCAATTTTGCCCGTCACTGAGTATGACATCAATCACAGCAATTACTGGTGTACTGTTTAAATTTGTATTTTGTAAAGGGTGGGTTGGCAATGAGAGGGGTATACGCAAACATATGCATAGACACACACCCCATGGAGCCAAGAGAGAGTCCTCCTCCCTCCAAACATTACCACTACCCCGCTTTAAGTTCTTGCCAGAGGCAGAACGACTGTTGGCTGCTCCTGTGGCTGAGATTAAACTAACAGAGAGCCCCCCACCCGCTGCTGGGAAATGAAGTGTGTCAAAGCCTGGCGCCTTTTGCAGTCCTCGGGGGATTGGGTCAGATGGAGATTTAAGTATATCTTATTTCTTAGAATTAATGAATGAATGCTGCCTTATCTTACTGACTTGTTGATAAACTAGCCTGCTCTTTTCCCTGTCTTCTGTTTCACACCATTTCAAACCATTCTTCCTTTTCCCACACGTGTATTTCATCACCCTGCCATCCTCTGCTTCATTCATTCTCTCCTCCAGGAGGATGATGGTCTGCGGATGAGGAAGACCAACATGGTGTCGTCTCAGCACCCCTCGATGGGCATGAAGAAAGACGAAGGGTTGAGCGCCCGCATGGTGGCTCTCATCGTACTCTTCTTTGTGATGGGCGTCATCGTGGGCAAGTTGGTCTTGTAGAGAGCAGCGCAGTTCGGTCAGCCGCAGCATGCTTTTTGGGGGATGAAATAAACACGGGATCTGGGATTTTGGATCAGAAATGCCATATCCACTGGGAGGGGAGGGATGGTACTAGTTTTTCAGTCTCCAGTATGTAAAAATTTCAACGGAAATGTATGAGAAAAAAGAAAACCAATCATCTTATGAACAAACCTACTGTTACAAGTCTTGCCTCTACGTAATCATCACATAATCACTCTGGCCCTCTTCTCCAACTCTCATGTACACAGATGACAAGTTCTGCCGTGGGGGTCCGGAAACGTGATTCAATGCTAGTGATTCAGACCAATGGATTTTCTTATGCCGGTGAGGTAGCGGTGGTGCGATTGAGTCAGTTTGCGTCGTGTGAATGTCATTTTAGTGTATTATTGTTTCTTTTCTAAATGACAGAGGCCAGAGCCTATATATATATATATATATGTATATATGTATATATATATATATATATATATATATATATATACACACACACACACACACAGAGACTGTACACCACTACTGTACAGTGCATCCAGATCAGCCAAGTTTATTCCAGCTGAACCCCCTTTAAGGAAGGGAGATGATCCAGAAAGAGAACCGGGGTAATACACAGGGCTATCAAACGGACTCCTCCATCAGAGGCGTTTTAAGGTTTGGCTTGTCTTTGATTGTTGAACAACCTTGACCAGTGTATGAAAACACGACACCACAGGTATTCTCTTTCCTCTTGTCCTTTTTTCAAGTGGCTCACTAAACCTTGACCCATCTCTTTTCACTCAGCATTCACCACATCCCCACTCGGCAGCGGGGATGCTTGATTGCATGCTTCCACAGAGTCTTGGATTTGGATTTTTGACTCCGGTTAAATTGCTTTTATAATGGTGATAATACGTCGTCATTTGGCTGTATGTTTGCACAACTAAATTTTCAGATTTTTATTTCTCTCTTGTGTTCTGGATTTTTATGATTTTAAGTGTTCTTTTGTTGTTAGAATCGAAGCATTTAAGCAAAAGATTAGATCACGTCTAACAAAATTCTATAGATGAAAGCCTTGCCTGATGACCTATTTGGGCAAGTTATTCTCAGGCCAAGAAAGAGGTGTGTATCTATATATATCCACACACACACACACACAGACATACATAAATACACATAACGAGACCACGAATGGACAGAAGAAGCATGTAGAGGGCAATGTTTGGATTTGTGATGACATCTGCTTCACCAAGGTGCAAAACTGCTGCTACGATGGCAGAATGTGTCCTGACAACGGGCCTTGGTCTTTTCCCACGTTTTTGTCTTGTCATATTTTCCTACTGAGCCATACATTTGTCGACGCTATGTATCTTGGGGCAAATGTATGTGAGAGAGTGTTTAAAATTGTCTGCTCCTGTTATCCATGTTGTCACTGTCTGTGAGCTTGCTCTTTTTTTTCACTCCACTGCAGGCCCGCGTTCAGTTTTGGTGTTTGTTTTGCATTTAATCACGGCTTGTTATATGTTATATCGTCACCTCATTTGAAGTGGTGTTCATTTCAGTGCACCGGGTATGTACGAGTGTCTCACTTTTTGATCTTCTTGCAAAACATGCATACAACCTAGCAACACAGCTGAGGGACCATATGATGACATTGTACTGTTCTATAGCCAATTAATAT
Organism: Brotula barbata; assembly: GCA_900303265.1. Taxonomy (NCBI): domain Eukaryota; kingdom Metazoa; phylum Chordata; class Actinopteri; order Ophidiiformes; family Ophidiidae; genus Brotula; species Brotula barbata. The sequence continues at coordinate 32,765 of OMNV01001353.1, read as the reverse complement.
TTTTTGTCGAAAACACAACAACCTGCTCCGAATTTGTTGCTTCCCGCAAATTGCATATTGAGAAAACCTAAAAATCCAGATGATAATTCAAATGTCTAAGAGTTCATCGTAATTTGCATTATTCAAGTTGAACAGAAGTTGTAAGGTTTGGCATCCCACTTTGTCCACATATGATGACTGAAAAATGAGAGACGGAGAGAGACAAGGAGGAGTTTTGTCCATTTTGCTAATCTGAAAGTAAGAAACTGACAAAAATCCACTGTGTCTTTCTCTGGAGTGGAGTGGAAGAGGTTCAGACTTCAGGGTAAGAGATAAAAACATGAACATGTGTTTCTACTGTATCTCTGTTTAGCTGCTGGGTTGAGGATGACTTGCTGCTTAGAGGGAGGGCAGAGCGGACCTGAGCTACAGTCCTGTCATGGGTTGTTGTCAGACCTGGATCATATAGTACCTGTAGAAAATGATTCATCTTTGTATGCTGATTTGAGCAAAATTTATTTCAAATCATCTGAAAATTGAGATAGTTTACAATCGAATTTGGTGCACCAAGTAAGATTAAATAAATGATTTAAGGAATACTTGGACTAACTGATCCAGGCCCTGTTGTAAACACACTACACTGACCGATCCTGGAGTCTCAGACCATCACCGTGATCAATGTAAGCAGTCAGGCAACTGTTTTGTATGTATATAAATAAATAAGTCTATCTGAGAAGATTAATATTCCTAGTCAAGTAGTCTCTCTGGTGTATAAAAACAACCCAAACTGGTTGGACTATGTAGCATCTTAATAAATTAAATGAATAAAGCCCCTATCTAGCTGTGTGAAGTCATTTCCATGTGTTCATGAGACGCACGTCCACCGAATGTTTATCTCAATTTACTTGGGTTTGTCAGAATCTTTCCGTCTTCAAAGGAAACGCTGTTAAGACAAATGTTTTCCTTTCACAAAATAATAACGGTCATTATATTATCTGGCTGTTAGAGACAGTACAATGGCCTATTAGGGCCATCTGTTTTTTATTAGATTATTTTCAACCGCATGGGAGGGGAGGCATACATCTCTCAGAAAACACAAATTTGTGGGAATATAGCTCTTACATTTGTGAGTTTATAAGCTCAGATCAACCAAAATATGAGATAAACCAAATCAACCAAAATAAACTCAGAAACGTCCTGGACAAACGTGTATTCATGTGTACCAAAGACGACCTACGGAAGCTCTTATCGACTGATCTCCAACACCGTGTGTAGTCTAGGCATTGCAAAAAAGAAAAAGAAAATCGAATGGTTCTAGGATTTTATTTTTAAAGTTCACATCCAGAAACCCGCTGCCACGGGCATCCCAACGCGGTGCTCGTGCGGAGGCTCTTACCCCTTTGCTTGATTTGGCCGTACCAGGATTTACCGAGGGATTAAAATGTTTAAAAATATGACTTGAAGGAAATTAACTGCCCCTCGGTTTTTACTGAAGCTGTTGTGGTGTTGAATAAAATTCTGGTGATTCATCCAGTGTTATTGTATCTGTAATAACCAGGCGCCGTTTCTGTCTGCACCTCGTGGTGGATTCAGCGGCGGGAACCCCCCGTTGTGCACCTGGGAACCGGTAGCTCCTCAGCTGTTTGGCTTGGCTGGTGCGCGGCACAGCTGTGTACGCAATGGTGGAAAGCAAGCAATATTAATTTACATTTTGACATTCAGTCAGGAAATAATCCAATTCCAATGTAAATTTGAGGAATGTTTCTAAATACCGATGAGGTGAATATTATTCAAGGATCCCTGGGTTTGCTACGGATCAGAGGAGGCCAAAAGTGCAGCAAACGGCATTAAGAGCTGTTTAGGTGCAACACATCCTGCTGCTCAGGTTGATGTTTTGCCTTAGCGCCCCTAAGAAAAGACAGCTGCTCTATAAAACGCTCCCACCTGTGCCACACTTGGACCAACGGTGCTTTGTGAGTGAGTGTTGTCTCAGATCTTACTTTGATGGACTGAGTAGCATTACGGGCCTGTAACTGCTGTTTTTACAGCCCAGATACCAACATGACATCCAACCAGTCAAAGGAGGAAAACCTGACAGTTACATTTCACAAAACTGATTTTTACTTGACTATCTGATCATAAATCAGTCGTCTTTGTTTCAAACTAGAAAATGAAAAATGATTAAGGAAACCTGAACACTGCAGGACTCTTATCGCTGCGAAAATGTCAGTTTCAATGAACACTTTTTGACTGCAGCATAACTATCAATTTACTGAAATCTACCTGAAGTCAGTGCTGTCAAGATTTATAAAGTATATTTTTATAGCCTGGTATCACACATAAAATGTCTCAAAAGGGATTTAAATGTCCACATAACGGTCCAAAGACAACAACAAAGACCTCTCCTGATGCAGCACGTCCACCTCGGTCAAAAACCCAGTCGGAAGGTAAACTTGTTTATAACTTTTCTGAATGTCCACTCGTGGGGGATAACGTGACATAAAGGACTTTTACAACAAAAACACTGTGGCGAACACGGATCCAACGGACGGCGGCCCTGTTCCTATTGATAAAAACAGGACGCTCAGGATGATGGTTCTGATTATCAATATTCTACAAGAAAACCACATCAGATGTTGACCCCTGACCTTCAGACTGGATGTCTTCCAGAAGCCACACAACATTTCTTCATCCTCCGTCCAAAAGCTGTGACTGTTCTTTAACCATTTGCCTCCTTCCTGCCCCGTTTCCCTGAATCTGACGTCGGTACATTAAACCTGATGTCTGGATGGGTTTCCAAGCTGGAGAACATATAAAACATTACAACCAAAGTCTGCTCCATTCCACTATGCATCACGCCGTCACGATAACTGCCAGAGCGGAGTTTGCGGTGTTAAGGGTGTCCCGTAATTACTTTTGGCGAAGTGAGGTGTATTGTTTTACACTGTTATTTAAGTATAGAGAGAAAATGATCCATCCTCTTCCTTATCAACATGTTTTGAATACATTTGGCGTATATAGACCTATCATTTGTTTTCCTTCTCAAAACGGAGCAAGTGAAACCCTTACAGGCAGACTTGTTTGGCACGGAGGGGAGCCAAATTCTCCTCTTAGGCCCGGTCAAGCCAAGAGGTCCATGTAAGATTTCTGGATCTGTAACTGTTTGAACAGGATTTTCAGCTTGCCAGAAAAGTTGGAGGCAGAACAACTGGCAGAGAACAATGCAGTCTGGAGGAAGGGGGCCGATGGCAGCTCTCTCCAGCAATAACCTTTTCAATCATTGGTGTGATCTTAACCTTAGAAGAGAAACATAACCTGCTTTAACAAGCCACCAGAACTGACAGATGGCTCCTGGGAGAATACATCTGTCAAAGTCAGTCCCAAAGGCAACAAATATGTTAAAAAGGTTGTCTCACACTGAATTTTGCAAGTTACTGTCCATGTGTAATCATTTTCGATTCAGGGAAATGTTGCAAAAGAGACGAGAGGGGGGATGAGGGTGAATAGTTTTCTGGGGTCCGCGAAATCCCGAAGGACGTGGAGTTGGTTTTACCGTGGAAACAGAGACAACTGGACTGGACTGAATACTTCACTTCTGTACTCAAACTGATGTTGTAGGAGACTTTGTGCTTTAGTGGAGTAAAAAACTGTTTTGCACATGATTACTTTTGCTTAATTATGCATCTAATGGAAAATCAATGCTTCAAAAACAAAGCAGGTTGGTTTGTTCTGGGCAGTCCAACTCACTGAATGAGTCCTGCTTGAAAGCTTCATTCAAGCGATTGTGAACTGAAGTTCTGCTCCAAATTCATCTTAAAAAACGCGGCTCGTTGGCTCAGATGATCATTTTGTTAATCTGCGGTTAATCGCAATTGCGATTTCTTCATTTTTGCCGCGGTATAACTTTGAGGCGCTTCATTCGCCGTTGCTATCGGATCAGAATGTGTTTGTTGACTGGATCTCCTCTGCGTTTGGCTCGGTGGAGTTGAGTTTAAGTTCAACCAAATATCACGGCCCGTTTCTCCAGATCGGCATGAGGTCATGGCAGAAAAGTGCTTGTTTGTGATTTGGCCCAGGATCCCGGCCGCCCTGCACCGCTGCAGCTCTGCGGGCAAACAGCGGGCTTTGTTCCTTTCCCTCCGAGCCAAAGGCTGCTGCGTTTCAATAGGAACTCATTTGTTTCTGTGAAAGCCGCTAACCTACGACCGATGTTCCCTTTTATGAGACAGCTGCAGCTCATATTCTTATAGAACTAATGGGATTTTCGGAACAGAGTCTGAAATTTGAATGGGAACGGCAGGTTGGAAGTTATCCATACTACTGCAGTGATGTCATCTCAGCATGTGTGTGTGTGTGTGTGTGTGTGTGTGTGTGCATTAACTGCATATGCAAGATTTTTATGGGAAGGCAGGAGATGGGAGGGAAAATGATGGAGAGAAAAACATGGCCGGGCTGGCTTTTCTGTTGAGTCTGTCCAAAAGCAGCACTGTGTCTTTCTCTTACCAGAACATTTGTCAGACCAAACCACCAAGCTGTTTGTGGTTTGGAAACTTGGTCGAGCTGAAAGGAAACTCCTGCGGGCTTGTTTTGTTTTCCTTTTTTTTCACTCTATAGGAACATTCTTCATAAAGTCATGCTGAACCTTCGAGTCCTGACGCACGCCTCCAGTGCCTACACAAAGTCTACGGTCGAATAAATCAAGACGCTGCTTTTTTAAAAAATGCTCCTTGAGTGTTGCGTCAAGCAATGCGACCTTTGACATTCACTTTGCTTTCTTAGAGGTTTTTCACCTCTTAAACCCGAACGTATCTACCAGCGGACTCATCTTCACAAGCATGAGAGTTTTATTTTAAGTTGTAGAGAAATTTGCAAAAGATCTCAATCATAAACAATATTAATACGCATGCTGGAGAAATATGTACTAAATGATACCCAACACCTTTAGAATAGATAGAATTTAGGATTTTTAAGCACAATTTATCAATAATCATGATATTTTGGATAACATTTGTACATGGTGTCATCAATTATTAATGAGATATCGATGTGAAAACACTCCCAAGCTGTTTGCACTCAAATGCCAACACATTTAGTGAAAAGACTTTAGATTTCGTGTAACTTTCTGCTTCTACCACACCACATTTATCCAACGTGCGGGTAGAGATTGTAAATTTAATACGAAAAAACATAAAATATTAGTGTCTTCAGGTCTTTGTCTTTCGTTTTTATGTTGTAATAAAGTAGAAAGTGCGTGTTTGACATTCGTGCCTACAAAGACGCATCGGAACCCAGAGGTCATGACCTGCCCGGGAGATCCTTTACCTCGACAATACATAATCCGTATATATCCATAAATTGTCATAGAATTCCAGAATATTTCTTGAAATGTCTTAAAGTGAAGTTCTTGTCCTGATGAGGTGAAAAAACCCCAAACGCTCCTCCTCCTGCCACGGTTTCAGCCCATCACAGTCTCGCCGACCTCGGTTTTGATTGTCGATGAACGCATATTTTCAATTAGACTGCACGTATTGCAGTATATGTTTTTCCAATTTCATGTACACGCCACAATGTGACTGAAACTGGCACCAATCAAAGCCTCTTTACTGTGGTTAACAAACCCAGATTACGAGACTGGAAATGGATTTATTCAGGATTTTAAAGGTTTTACTCGGAGTTTACTGCATCCAAATACATTTCCTCCCAGATTTCAGTTTTCGTACTGCACACACACACACACACACACACACACGTTACGTACGTTGTGTATACTTGGTGAACCGTGGGATCCCTCTGAGTTTTGTACGACCTTTGTTCTGCCCCGTGGGGACAAATACTGGTTTTCTGTACGTGAAAACCTCTGAAATGCCCCTAAATGAAAATATGAAACATGTAAATCAGCAGCTCGTCCCCTCGGAGCGAACGACTCGTGGCGCTCTGCGATGTGCTCGTTATATTTGACGCTGGACAGACATAACCAATCGGCTCGACTCCGTTTCCCTCGTATGACCACACCTGACCTAAATTCTGCACCGCCGTCAGTAAGTGTTTGGTTTACAGTGAGAATATTAAGTCATGCATATTTTCACGCCGTGTCACTCCGTCTCTGCCTGATCCCAGCTTGTGGACCCATCATCTCGCCCGTACGAGCTCAATGGACGGAGACGTCGATGTCGTGCGTGACTGAATTGGCGTCGTGGCCGCGTCCCCGTATCGACGCTGAATGGATGCGTTTAATGAGCCTCTGCGGGCCTGATTGCTAACAGGTTGGCCCGGCGCTCCTCGCCGCTTTGACAGGCTCCGTGCTTTATGGCGTGCAACAGAAACCACAAACAGACTATGAAAAAGAGCCGCTCAGCCCGCCGGCCCTCCTCCAGTCATCGCCACCCAGACGTCCCCGACACACTTCCTGGGGTGGATCCACGCCGGCGCCCTGCACGGGAACGCGGCTTTGACCGGGTTCAGAGTCCGTTTAACGTCAGATTCTTCACATTAATGCGCAGATAAATGCCACTCATCCTCCCTCAGCTCCTCGCTGTCTCACTCCCTCTGTCTTTTGGGGGAACTTGTGGGGGTTATGGACCTGTATTCTTCATCCAAGCCTGAAAGATGACCTCATGGGGCGAGCAGCTGCCATCACCGTTCTCAGGAGTTAATAGGAACAGTATGTAGGCTCTGGAAGGACTCGCTCGCTCTCTCTCTCTCTCTCTTTCTATGCTTTCTGTCACCACATCTCTTTCTTTTTCCTTTCTTTCTTTCTTTCTTTCTTTCTCTTTCTTTCTCTCTGTCTTTCTTTCTTTCTTTAACCACATTTTCCTCCTCGTTTCCCCCGTTGAAAGCTGCCGTACAGATGATAGCCTACAACCATGCGTGGCACAGTGTGACTTACACAACGTTTTGTTCCAAAAAATGTTGCGTCCATTTAAGGACGAAGAATCAGAAACAGTTGGCATTTTGTTTCCATTCCTCGCTGGATGGACCGCGGACTGTTAGGTGAATCTTAGAGTCCACCTTAAAGCAAACGGGGTCATTTCAAGGATTTTAATGGACCTTTCCACGTTAGTAACTCATAACTTACACGACGCATCCCAGTAGGACTGGGAGGAGTCGGAGGAGTTTACGAATAACGTGTGACATTTGTAGCGTAGCCGTAAGGATTAAGGTTTGGGATTATGCAGCCTGAACTGACAAATTGAGAAAGACAACCGATTACATTGCTGTTGTTGAGTCTAAGGTGGGAATAAACATCTGGCGGGGGGATGTGAGTAAACAGTTCTTACTCTGCCTTATGGAGCAGAAGGTTTCAACAAAAGAGCAGTGTGCTCTCCAAACAAACGTACGGCCCGTCCTGCACACACACACACACACGCAGACACACACACACACACAGTATGAGCAGCCCTCCTGACTGTAAAGGCCATCAGACAGCTGATAATCTCATATCCAGTGATATCCCTCACTGAGTTTAACTGCAGCGATGACAGTCAATTTGTCAAAGTAGGTGTCTGGATTTTTCAAATGGAGGATATCTCGCCGCAGAGCACAACGCCTCGCTTGTTTCACTCACTCAAGCACCACGGCTCCCGGTCGTCGCTTGACAATGAGCAGCTTCACGGTACATATACGGTACTACCTGCCGCCGCCGCTCCTCTCGCTTCATTTATCGTCAGGGCGACTGCGGAATGGATTTTCCCGTCCGGGTGGATGTACCTCCTAATGATACGCTGCGCATCCAATCTGATACCCGCCCGCGTTTTCAGCAACTTGGACCTGCGCCGGGAATGTCGCGTGTCATGTGTGCGCCATATGAGCGTTATTTATCAAAAGGCCCTATCTGGGCTTGGAATCAGACCACGGTATGGATACAGAGAGGAAGACGAAATCCAGCCGCCGCCGCCGCCTGCAGGACCGAACGCCCGCAGATAAACACGTCGGAGCGTCATCGCCGAGACATTCAACAGCCAAGTTGTTATGAAAAAGACACTTTAATACACGGGAAGAACTACGTCTTAAATGAAACATCTAGTGAAAATAATAGAGCACAATCTTCTTTTTATCTTATCAAAAGTTACAGGATAGATGGATAAAATAAATATTCGTCTTTTGTTGCGTTCGCTGTGATTTGAAAGAGGGCAAATCAAACATGGCGGCATTTTTCCACTGCTGGTGAATCGTACGAACTGTTGAAGAATAAACGACGGGAAGCGATCGTCAAGCAAATATTTTCAATTTTTAAGGAAGTATGTAAGGGCCTTAAATCACCAATGGGTCCATCTTCATCACGTTTATCTCAAATTCTCAGGAAAAGTCCAGCGTTTGTGAAGAAGCCGCATATAACGGGCTGCGTTCTGGGGAAATCTGTGTGATTCGATACCCAACACTTCCAGAATAAAGAGAATTTCAAGGGAACTTTGACATTTACATTTTATGTCGTCTTCAGTTTATCCCATTTTTATGGTTCTGTCATGAGTATAGAAATGTTTATAAAGCATTAACCAGGATTAGGACAGCGAACGCGGCTCGGCACGGCTCGGTACGATTCAGCCCCGTCGTGGAAAAGTGCCATTCGTGCCTCAAAACAGAATCAATCTTTGTTAATAAAGTTTTGATTACACATTTGTACTTTACAGCTTTTTCCCTCCGTATTACGGCAAGAAAATAAAGTTCTGTACAAAGTGCTGAACTTGAACTGCATCTTGGCCGGCGGAGCTCACATGTGAAGTCGTCTGGAATGTCCATGGCTTGGTGCTCGATGTGGAAAAAATGGATCGGCGCCCCCAACACTGTGATCTTTGTAAGAGCCTTAACAGGAGAACAGCGTTTAGGACACGGAGTCCATCTGTGAGCTTTGATCATGAAACAAAAGGGACACGGGTCAGAGGAGATACGTTCCTACGCTGTGAAATCATGACGCTTGCATATATTGGTAGTTTATATACAGATTAGTTTTAGGTAGAGGACCTACAGGCAGCATATATTACAATCATGTGGAAACGTGGCGATCGTCGTGGCAAACGCGATGACGACAAGCCATTCAGATCGCCTGAAAGTCTTAATAACCGAACATCAAACTGCCAGAAACCCCAGAGTCCATCTGCATCTCGGTGTGTGCAGCAGCGGAGCTTCCTGACAGCGTCTCTAATCCACGCAGAGCAGGCCGCACAGCGCGCACGCCAGCATCAGTACCGCCAGCTGCGCCAACCTCTCCGCCCCGCTCTCCGCTAACCGCACTTGTTTGTTGCTCGAACCCGAGCCGTAGCGGTGCCAGGGTGACGTCTCCTCCCTGCTGCAGAGCACCATGGGAGCCTGGAAGGACGTGGGCCTCCTCTGCGGTCGGTCCGGGCTGGAGCCGTCGGTCGGCCTCTCTCCGATGAACAGCAGCGGCCGTTTCCTGTGGTCCAGCTCGGTCTTGAAGAGCTCGTACTCCTTGTGTGGCAGCTTGATGCCGAGCACCGTGCACCCGTCCGTGGGGGTCAAGTCCTGTTCCACCCCGACCTCCCACCGTCCTGCCTTGCCGCATTTACCAGGCCGCGACCCGTTCAGCACCTTGGCTGTGGATTCCTCCAAGGCCGTGACTCTCACTTGGGTGACCTTGAAGACGAACTCGGTGGCTCCTGAGACCTTGGTGGACGGGTTTCCCTGAGCGTAGTGACCGGACGCTCGGAGCGTGAACGTGGCCTGAGAGCAAGCGGGGTCCGAGTAGTGGCGGTAGATTCCCTCCCACACGTGCTGATCCCGATCGAAGGTGAAATCTCGCGTGAGGAAGAGGACGGCGGGTCGAGCCTCGCAGCGCTGGCTGACCCAGCGGCCGGAGAGAGGCAGGGAGGCCGCCGGGTTACGGGTTAACACCGGGGGGCGCTGTTCTGTGGAGCGGTACACCAAGGCACACGTGGGGCAGGGATGGATGTGATGCTGCACAAAGGGCAAATGGATAAATTATTTAGAGCACGGGTGGTGCAGAAGGAGAACGGAAATAAACAAACACGCCAGGAAGTCTCACCATAGCATTTTGCAGAGGCTGCTGGTACCCCGTGGGTCTGTAGTGAGTTCTCTGGGTCCCGTCTGTGTGTATGTCCCCTAAGAACAGCTCCTGGACCTTCCCCCCGTGGCTGTGATGCTGGGTCTCCACCCGCACCAGACCCATCTCCATCATGGAGAAACCCACAGCCTCCAGACAGGCCCTCCCCGCCCGGGTGTTGTACAGCTCGTACAGCCTCCCCGGCGCCATCGTCCCCAGGGTGACGCTCGTACAGGCGGCGGGCAGCTGGGAGGCCAGTCTCTGCACGGCGGCCGGGCTGTGAACCACAATGCCCACTTTGGTGAGGTGGTGTTCGGCTTCGGTGCCCCCGCGGGTGATCCAGGAGGCCTGGCGCAGACGCAGCTTCCCCCTGATCATCAGGGAGTAGGCCGGGTCCTCGCAGCCACTGCTGGTGTAGTAGTGCTGCAGGGCCTTGAACTGACGGCTGGGGTGGAAAGTGTAGGAGCGGGTCAGGAACTCTGGGCCGGGCCGCACTTCACATCTGGACACAGAGGGTGGAGATAAACGGCTTTAAGAACAGGAGAGAGAGAGAGAGAGAGAGAGAGAGAAAGAGAGAGACTGCAGAGAGACTGAACATAAGCAGCTTTGTTTTCAGTTGCTCTTTGTCCCACGAATAAGATTTTACTCATAAATTCAAAATCGTCCTCCAACCGCGATGAGTTGAAGTAGTGGTGACCTCGGCCTTATCCTTTTTCAGGAATTTGCATCTTTTTTTTTCCTCACAGATGTGAGTTTTTTTTCCCCTGTGGCCCAGGTTTTGTTTTAGCTCCTGGATCTTTGAGTTCATTACGTCAATCGCCGGCGTGTTGTTCTCGTTCTCGAACGTCTGGCTGGACTTTCTGATCTGTTTGGTGAGGAAATCCAACATCCACTAAAACACGTTCCACGTCATTTAATATTCCGGGGACGTAAAGTACGTCGAGCTCCAAGCGAGAGAAGGCCAAGCAATTCCTTTCCGTTATAATTTCTGTTCGCGGCATTCAAAATGCTGCAACAGTAAAATAAGTTCAGACTGAGCGGCGGAGGACAATAAGCTTTGGGCTTTCAGTCGCTCCAGCTGAGGTCTGTAAAGATTCACGGCCAAAATGGGAGTGAGGACGCTTTGACACAGTGCTTCCAGGTTATTGGATTAGCTACGCAACGCACCCTGTCGATATCTGGGTGAATTCATCGGTGTTCTTCTTCTGGTGAATCGTAGCCGAGCCGCGTAGAGTCGTACCAAACAGAAAGATGACAATTACCTCGTCGACACCCAAGTGCCGTCCAGTCTGGGTGGGATGTCTGCTGTGATTCTCATTCTGTCCTGTAGATGGCGGTACTGACAGTGGGGCTCCCACTGCAGACTTTGACTGTGGTTGGAGGAGGAGGAGGAGGAGATAAGGGGGGCTGTGGGGACCTCCCATAGTTTACTGCCTGTCCCAGCCACAAGCACAGCTAGAGAAGAAAACAGAGGCCCAAAACAGTGAGTAAATAATCCCATCAGATAAACACAGACGTTCCATTACAACTCATTTAGATCTCCCGCCTGATTTCCACCCCGCAGTTTGTTTTAGAATGCAGCGACATGAGATCATGCAGCTCGGAGATGATTATCGGCCGGCTGCATCAGAAAATGGAAGGATAAGAATAATGGCCGGAGGCAGATATCCACATCGTTTGGATGTAACTAAACAAAAATCGGGATGAATGGAAGCAGCTCCACAGCTGTAATCTTGGTTAATGTCCCGTGTAATGAGTAGTGAGTGGATGCTATAGAAACCATACATACACAGATCTGAATCAGGACCTGGGCCACAGTGAAGACAGTTTTGGCTTGTCGCTCCAATCAGCTTGTGGCTGCAGTCTGGCTCTTTCAGAAGGCAGAAGGTGTGTGTGGGCCTGTGCCTGTTCGTGGACACCTGCACGAGTGCGTCTGTGTGTGTGTGTGTGTGTGTGTGTGCGTCTGTGTGTATGCATCTCTGTCATCGAGAAGAAGCAAACAGTGGGCAGGCGGAGGATCCAAAAACATCTGTTGATCCTACCGATGCTCCCTCCTGATACCGAATGGTCCTGATTAAAGTTTCCCCAACGCTGACGGTTCAGTTAGTCCAAATAAAAGCATTATTCATTCGATAATGTGTATTGATCTGACACACGCACATCTGCTGCCTGCCCGCAACATTGCCAACGGTCACACAGTAACTGCACACTCAGATAAATCCACGCGTTGAAAGGTTATACGTCCTTTGTCGACGGGGTGAAGCCAAGAGCTCCGATCTGGTTTCAGCCAAGACAAAGGCGAGAGCATTTTTTGATTGCACCCTGATGTTTGCAAAGTGAGGAAAGCCACTGGGCTCTAAGTGAGACTTATGAGCATTTGTGTGTCTTGGGAGGATGAAGCTGAAGCAATAATTTTCACACAGCCGTCAAAAAGTTGTTCTCTGTCTGACTTTTTCATTCTTTTTCCTGTCTCGACCGTAACAAGTTTCTCCCTCTGTAGAATCTATCAGGCTCTACGCTCTCACTGTGAAAGCGGCGCTCGGACGAGTTCAGAGGTTTCCATTGATGTGCGAACCGTGAGTCGATGTGGAGTAGCTGAGAGAATGTTGCATAGACTGGAATTTTGGGATTTAAAAATAGTACCCAAAGAAAATGGATTTTACACAAACTGCAAAAACATCGCTGCAATATGGTAACAGCAGGTTTGATCTACGCAGGTCCAAAGGGTCCATTCAAAGGCCAAATATGTCCAGAAAAAAAAAACTGTCCTGGTTGATACGCGAGTAAAGTGAAAATTATGAACTTGCGCGACATCGCCGGAGCATCACTTTAAATCTGTGAATCTCCTTCCCTGTGTGCTCCTTCTCTCCACTTTAGTAACTTAGTATTTCACTGGATTCACGGCGTGCTCCTCTGCACCGTGGACAGATTTACTGATGTGCTCTACGTAATCGCAGTCAACTTTATGTGCACCAAAGGAGAAAATCATGTGCGGAGCGGAGTTGGACAGCCGCGCAGGTGTCCAAATGCTGAGACACACATCCGTTTGTTCGCGTGTGCAGACATGGCTGAGCAGATGGAGCAAAATGGTGACTTTGAATGGAAAGAGTCTGATGTTGACTTGCCAGTGGGTTTTTCTGTACAAGACTCCAGAGCTGCTCGTCTGCTCTGCATTTATTAACCTTGTTAGCGTCAACAGGAGGATATTTTGGTCCAATGGCTCTTGGATCGCGTCCCATATGCCTACCGCACCACAGACATGTGTTCAGTCATATCCTAGCATCCCTCCACCTGACACACACACACACACACACACACACACACACACGCACGTACAGCTGGGGGTGATTGAACTGTACAGCCACAAACCACAGAGACAGATTTCAGCTCACGGCACTTTTTTTCCTCTTCATTCAGTTTGTCATTTTCTTGATATGAGTAATACTTATTTTTCCTGTCACGGGCAGGGAAGCATGTTTGCAATCTTCCTCGTGTGTGTTTGTTTATGCTCCGTGTCACCACAGCTGGCGAGGGAACCTGGACATTCGGACCGAGCTGGGTTCCCACGGGAGAACTCGGAGCAGAAATACTAATCAGGATTCATTAATTTCCATTTCCAAGTCTTCCCATAGGTCTGTTTTGTGTTATACCCCTGCATACGACGCGCTGCCAAGGCGGTTACTCACACACAGTGCAATGAATTGACAAAGAGGCAAGAGTTACAGTATGTGATGTGGACTCATTTGAGCTGCTATATTTGAGTCTGTGTTTTGCCAAATCATTTCTATAGCGTGTTCCTTGAGGTCACTTGTCATTCAGCCCCTTCCCTCTCTTGGATCTCATTCCAGTCAGGCATATGGTTGCATTTACCAAAAGAGCACTCATAAAAGCAGAGCTTAGTAAAACTAAATTGCTCATCGTGGGGTTTTAAGTGTATGACAGAAAGGCCCATTCTGACCACAAGAGAGACAATCAAGTTATACAAATGATTATATCTTACAGGGAGTGTGGCCTGTTACTGTTTGGAGGAGATGGGGGAGTATTTTAGTTGATGCACTTCCTGCACAGACAGTCAAATATCATTAGATTTACCCTGCACTGGATCCAAATCATGTTTCCTTTCTGGCCATAATACTCTATATCCTCCTCCTGATACGGTCTGACTGCACTGTGAAGTCATAAATTTCAATATTTTGTATTATATCGATGGTCGGACAGCACGGCTCCAAATCATTATTGACCGAGGGATGCAGATGCGTTCCATGCAACGTGATGCATTTTTAGACGCATCACGATACAACTGCATCAGCGTAATAATTGCTAACAATATGAAACTATAGCAATACTAATAATTAAAGAAATAGCATTTATCTTTAATAGAAAAGCCAGACGTCAATCATGCATGAGTTACTGACGTGAAAAGGCTCTTAAATTAATCCAAAATACTTTAAATATCCAGGTTTTCCATTAAGTGTTCTTAATTACCCCTTAAAGTACGTGTGAAAACTCAAAAATTTAAAAGTGTTGGAACCAGTTCATGGAAATGAAATATTTCTGATCATTAATCATTAATTAATCAGTAGGGAACCAAACTGCCAAAGGTCAACGCCCATCATATATTTGTCCTTGTGTTATACCACGTGTCAACCACAAGGGGTCAGTACAGCAGCCTGAGACCTGTGTGTGGTCTGCTTGGCTGGGCTGTCATCATCATCATCACCAGCAGCCCACCAGTGGGCCCGTCCTGTGCTTCGGCTGACTGATGACCGTCCAAGATCATCTACCTGTCTTTGAGCTTCCAAACAGTTTCCACGCACTCACACACACGCTGATAAATACACTGGAGACATTGATTTATAGAAGGGATGCCATTTATAAAGGACCTCCAGGCTCAACGCTGTTTGTTTGTTTGCATTTGTGATTACGGTTTGGCAGCCGTCGCTCGCCTCTCATGTCTCTTCCACAGCGCCAAAGTCAAAATACAGTTTTATGTACTCCTCTATTTGGAGCTATCCTGTGCAAACAAGAAGCAGATCCAGGCACTTTTGATTCACCGTCTGCAGAGGGGAAAATCAAGTGCCTGGAGTTTCAGCCAATTCTGTGCCTCTGTCGTCACAGAGAAAGAGAGAGAGAGAGAGAGAGAGAGAGAGAGAGAGAGACTCCTCTGTCAGCTTTGTAGCTCGATCTGTTGAAGTAGAGTCGCCAAATTTGCCAAAGTAGAAAATGTTGGTGAGCTGAAATGAGCCCTACAAAGTCCACGTGTGAATCTTTTGACTACTTCCTTTTGTGTTTCCTGTGTTTTTTACTACATCCCCACACTGCTCGAGCGTTACCCCCAAAGTCGTTTACAGATCTTCTTCATCTCTACTCCAAAACCTTCTAAAACCACACCCCAATGTCCCCTCTTGATATTTTCAAGATGCGTGCCATCCTGGCCCGGTCCGGTCCGGTCTTACCTCCCCCACCTCCCTCCCCCTTGATTACGGCTCCCTTGATGAAAAAGCTGCAGAGTCTACGGCTCATTTGGTCTGGCTGGATTTCAGATCCTCCACATTTTGTTGCTACTTCTCTCTTTGCTTCATTTTTTTGACTCGGTGATGACGATGAGAGGTGGTGGCGGGTGACTTGAAGCTTCCTCATGTAATACCACTTCCACACATGCAGCGAGCGAGCTAATCGCATATTGCAACGTGTAAAGCGTGAACCAATCAAAATCACTGCCCTGGAAAAGGGGGCCACCCAAACAGAACAGGGACTGTTCCGGAAACTGAGGGTCATCCGGTCACCACGTCATTCATTCAAGCTAGCTGGCTAGCTAGCTTTAACACTAGCTCGCAATAGCGTTAGCTAGCAAATAAAAGTTAGCTATTTCCACTTATTTTGTGTGTTAATGAACAACATAGTGTAGCTGGATCAGCTGAGTACACCAGGTAGCCTTTTCTTAACTATGTTCTTGTTCTTGTTCTCCATATAAAGAAAGTCATAATTTGACACGAAGTCTGTCCCAATTTGTGGACATCTAAAATATGTTGTCTGCTAAAATTTCATGCCTTTTTTGATCCAAGAAGAAGAAGAAGAAGAAGCTGCAATGTTATTTTTTTCTACAACTGTGTATTTTTTTTGTCACAAATTGTTACAAATAATGAGCGATTTACCATTTTTCTTGCATCAAAATATTGCATCTTGCCATTTCTTAGACTTCAAGGTTGTTTGTACCACGTTAGCTTGTTGTGTCCCCTCGTGCCGTTGCTTCAAACGGCTGCACGCTCGTCTTTTTTTGACGTTCTTTCTTTTCCAGTTTCAGACGGAAAATAACAGTAATAAAAACATAAAAACAACGAGACTATCCATCGCTAACCTGCATGACTGTTGTTACTCAGTTGAGCAAACAATGGTCGCCCGTCAAACTGTCACGGAACGTCCCGTTTTTGGATCAAACTCGACTAGTCAGACGAGTGAGAGAGACGAGGAGGTGGAAACGAGGCAGAAAGGTATGATGTGGGGACGCGAGCGTGGTTCGATCAACGACACCAAACGTCCTTGAAGTAGAGACGGGTCGAGCTATTTTTGTTACAAGAGCAATGAGGTCAAATTTGTTGTGGGACCCAAAGACTCGGGATGTCTCCGTAGAGAGTCATGTTTTGTGTTTGCTCAGTTTGTCCTCTGTCCTGTCGCCTCCTGTGCGGAACCCAAATATGAGACTGTACAGAAGCTCCCGTCTCAGATCCGTTCCACGTCTCTACTTTATTCACATTCCGCAGCTGTTTATTCAGGCCCTGGACGGCTGAGTCGTCCTCCAGATTTTTGGAAGGTGTTATAAGAAACCTGGATTGCGTTTCTAAGGGTAAAAGCTCTCACCACCCACATATTGATGGATAAAAATGACTCTGGGTGAATAAACCCTGTAAATCATCGACCTTTGTGACAGCATTAACCGTAATTCCCGGTGAAATACGAGCGGCTGTACGTTCTACCCAGCCGTTTGATTTACAGACTTCCTGCGTTTCTGCTCGGAGAAGGTGAGCACTGGATACTCGTGTCAGACCACAGCGAGGAACTCTTATTTTTTTTATTCAATCCAATACGTTCATAAAAGAAGGCTTATAGTGTACAGATGGTACCGGGGTGGAGTTCACCAGATTGGGACCATTTAGATCGTTACGGTCAAATATGGAGCTGCTACAGACCGATTCTACTGTAGGACTGCAGAACTGACAAGTATGGAGTACTTTCTTGACCACGTTTGACTAGTTGATCAATCATTTAGTCTATGAAAAGTAAGATAAACAAATGCTGACCATAACTTCCCAGAGCAAACGTCTGTACAACATCGCAGAAATGGAACAGAGAAAAGCAGGAAATCCTCATTTTTGGGAGGCTGAGACCACCGTCTTCACTGATCGGTGCTAACCTCTGTTCCACCAGACGACAAGGAAGTCCTGGGTTTGAGACCCAAATCATCCCAGGTCCATGCACGTTAGGTTGATTACTCCTGTCATTGCCCTTGACCAAGGCACTGGGTTGCGGATCTGGAGTTGGTCTCCACGTGCTGGATGTGGCTCGGCATAGTAAGGATGTTCGGTTACATGTGGACTTCGGTGTGTGAAGTTGTTCCTCTTAAAGTGAATCGATACTTGGACAAACGTGTCTCATGTGGTCCTCCTGAGGACGGCACTCCTCGTTAGGGGGGGACCTGCGTCTGTGTCCCCCCCTCAGTCAGGCACCGGTCAGACTGATTTAGAGGTATTTCAAAGAACGTGAGGTCCGCCGTGTTATTCTAACCCTAAGTCCCGCTTCCTGTTTTGGACTTTCACCCCGCTGTCTCACCGTGGTCTCGCCGCCTCGGACTCTCCATGTGTCCCCGAGGCGGCGCACGGTGGACTGCTGTTGTCTTTTCATCACAGCGTAAGCTGGTTAAGCCGGCGGCCTCGTTTATTTAGACAAGGGATCTGCGAGGGTTTGCCCAGTGGCGGCCGCTGCCAGCTCCACTGCGGTTAGCAAACTCTGGCTGCTGTTCGCACAACGACACGCCGATCCTCCGACGCGCTCGCCGTGAATCAAATAACACCGACAGCAATATTACCGCCGACAAATCGGCCTCACGTGTGATGCACGAAGCGCTTTGGATAGTTTTAATGCTCCGTTTTTGCGGCAGTGCTTCAACGTTCCATTAGATGAAATCTTCAATCGAACCCATTTCTGGATTGAGGGATTGACGGACTGTCATTTTTCCACTGAATTCTCAGTAATTAGACAGCGGTGGAGAGGATCCCTGATCCTAATGACACCTGACGCGCACCGCGGCGTCTCTTTGGTGGATCACAGAGAAAGCCGACTTTTACAGTAGATAGCAGAAAGGAAAGTTGATGGTCCGTTGATGTTTTCGAGCTGAGATTACATCGGTTTCACCTTAATCCAAAAACTCGGTCTGGGGAAGTTTTTGGAGGAGCCCGTGGCTGTCTCACATACTTGTTTTCAAGCTGCAACACGCCAAAACAGGAATAGGGAATCCTGGCTTATTTTAAATTGGATTTTCAAATGAAGAAAAGATAAGGCGCCGTCTCAAATCTATCACTTTTATCTCCCTTAAAAATCTAAACAAGGGAAGCAGCGTGATGCCAGGAGTGGAGTGTTTGCGTCGTAAATGTCAAAGATTAAGGGTTCAAAGGCTTCCAAGTAAAATACAAAAAGCTGCAACTCAAGGGAAGACGAGAGTTGCTCAAAAGTCTGCCTCGGAGCGGAATCAATATTTTGACATTGTTCCTCGAGTCACGGTCAATCTTGCATAAATCGAGCTGAGAAAAACAAACGTTTGCAGTTGATAATTCCACTTTGATATCAAAAGTGGGCCCCTGAATTAGTTTCCAGTGAGTTTTCCGTTCAGTCTGAGTCCTCTGAGCTCTCATCTGAAAACCTGCCGGGCGTCTTACAGTGTGTGTTGAGGTTCAGTGACTCGGCCGCTGCTGTCTCCTCTACTAGACATGAGTGGGGAAAAAGAAAAACAGCTCACAGATACCAGTCTACCAGTCTACCATTGAAGCAGCGATGGATGGATGGATGGAGGGAGAGAAGGAGGAGGAGGAGGAGGAGGAGGGTGACGATGATTCAAACTGGGCAGATGTCTCCTTCTGTCTGTCTCGCTCCGCCCGTCACCATAACCAGCTCTGATGGGCAAAACGCTGCGCTCCCGCGACCAAGGCTGCGGTGCCGGACGATCATCCGGGCACAGCGGCCTGAGGTCGGCGTAGTAATGGCTGCCTCTTGTTATTCTAACCATTAACATAATGGCAACATTAGTTCCAGGGCCATGCTTCCCTGCTCCTAGGGAACCATTGTTTAAAGGCACCAGCCAGAGTCATTTAAAGACATCTGACAGAGGCTTTGAAGACACAGAGTGAAAACAGACGGCCTATTCATGCGCCCGGTGTCAGCACAGGTTGGGGTTGTATTTTTCCAAAGTGGCGATCAAAATGAGGAATCTTGCAAATCGTTTGAACGGTGACAAATGACATAACGACTTCCTCCTAATTATGATTTTTGTCTTTTATAATCTTTTCGTTTTCCTCTCTGCGTCCTGCCATGTGTTCCTGAAGCTAAACCGCCAATCCAGACGCCGCCTCACACGGGAGGCTGGATATTTGATTGTAAAGGGAGAAAAAAAAAATGAAACAACTTACTGAGTTGTGACCTTTTTTTTTCTACTTTTAAACTTTTAAAATAGTAACAGAGCTTAAGCACTTTGATACCCCGCAATCACATGATTTTGCAAAACCATAATCTGGTTAAGCTTTACTTAAAGAAATCTCTTAAAACCGCCCTGATCTTTGACAAACTGTTGAACAAATCAAACTTCTCAAGAGCTTAATCTGGATTAATCTGCACCGCTTGCGCAGGCAGAATTGCGAGGATTAAAAAGGAATCAAGGCGCTGCCATCCTGTGCCTGAACTCACCTTGCCACAGCCACAGCAGCCAGACTCCCCTCGACAGGTGAGTGAAGTGTCTCTTAAACATGTTCCCCGATTCTACGCTCTTCATTCACACGCGGGGCTCTGAAGACAAACTTTGAACCTCCAAAAAATCCAAGAAGAAGAAGTCGACGACAGGTTCCTGTCAGTCAGCGGGGGACGGTATCCTTTAGGATCTCAGCATGGCACAGGCACAGATGAAGAAGTGTCCCGTAATCCCTCAGATGAACTTCTGCTGTCCTGTACAGTCAGCAAAGTGTTTATCCACTCTTCCTCTTCCTCTTCTTCTTCTTCTTCTTTTTCTACTTCTTGGCTTCCATGGTCTGATAAGAAAATCCTTAGTTGGAACCACTCGTCGCTTCATGCAACTTCTCCACACTTGTGCTTCCCTTTGGGTTGGTGAGAGGGAGTAAATGCGGCGCTCTCTCTCTCTCTCTCTCTCTCTCTCTCTCACTTGCCTCACACACACTCACTCACTCACACACACACCAGTTGCCTCACTCAGTAGTGCCGTGCATTGGTTCCACTCTATGCATGTGCAGTGAGTGTGTGCGCGTGAGCAAGAATATTTTGCAAGTGTGTGTGTGTGTGTGTGTGTGTGTGTGCAATCCTGTCTGGCTCTGAGGGAGAGAGAGAGAGAGACAGAGAGAGAATGAGGGGTGGTGGAGAAAGTTTCAGAGAGTGTGGAGGAGGGGATTTGAGCTTCAAACTTCCTAAAGTGAAGGCTCTGGGGAGCTTTTAGAGCAAGGTGCAAAAGGGCAGCGGCGAATAAGAGAAACAACGGCGCGGCCACCACGCGAAGCCACATCTACACGGTGCGCGCACACACCAGAAACACGGCTCTCTCCTTTTCTGTTTACCTCGCCGAGGAGCAAGAAACGTCTTAACCTCAAGTCCGTGGCAGCTGCACAACACACACACACACACACACACACACCTCGTCCGCACGCAGTACGCACAAACCCGTATCACACCCCATTAGAAAGGCGCATGCACACAAACGCTCCAGTCACACCGACTCTGAGCTCCTGCATATACATGTGGTCTGATGGAACTGTTGACACTGCTGACCGCTGCCGAGGTAAAGAAGGGTTTCAAAGTGCCTGCCAAGGGAGAGTTGGCAGCACATCCACGACGGGCGGACTGACCAGAGCCCTGGCACGCACTCCGCGGCGCGTACACCTCCCGACACGATTACGCACACACACACGCACGCACGCACGCACGCATGCACTCGACGGCCAGTGCAATTGGGCTGAGTAATTTTACCACCAGTGCAGTGTTTTCTATGGCAGATTTGCGATGCGTCATCTTGCTTGTATTAACACGAAGTCGCCAGTTGTTAATTTCCCCTAAATGTGCTCTCCTTCCACCGTCCATTAACAATTATTAAAGCTCTCCGCACATCTCGTCATGATTCTCCAAGGCCACAAATCACTTCCTGGAAGGCTCCTCGGCGGAAAAATAAGCAACAACCGCATATTTTAATTTGACTCTTGATGCCCACGTGCACACGGTACGGTGGCGTTGGACATTTCTTTTAAGCCAACGGGTTCGCCCTCACAGACACGTGGAGTTTTATTCTAAATTCTAGTTTCTGATGATCTGTCCATAGATGTTATAAGTACACGAGACATTTCTGATTTTCTTTTCTTGATTGGTGGATTCTTTGCAATGATTGATGAAAATGATCTTTCCACTATTATTATGAATGTTCTGGGGATGGATGTGCTCTGTCAATATGACACGATGCTAAATTATGATAAAGTCTCCGATGAAGATCAGCTCATTTCATTTTAAATTCTACTGGAAGTTCCCAGAGATACCAAATATATGAGGAATCATTCTAGGGAAATCTTTGTAAAATTATACCCAGAATAACCAGAATAAAGAAGGAAAACTGGTCTAAAAGGTCGGAGGTTACTGCTGTAACAACCTGTTTGACACTTGGAGCCCCAACTTCTGCGTTTTCTGAACTAAACCCCATGAATGCTGCTCGAGTTTTCCCGACAAACGTGTCAGCGTGCCTTCAACAGGCAGCTCTGCTGCCCCTCTGAGAGGAGCCTAAGTAGATTCCTGTCTGATTGATGAATCAGCTGCAGGTGTGACAGTCAGACACTCCTGAGTCCAATTACCACTCAGGCTGCAGCACAATGTCTCACGAAACATGAAATATACAAACAAACAAGCAAACTTACCACAAACGATGTCGCAAGTTTCATAAGTTAACACGAGGGAAATAGACAAACCTGTTTTATTTGACGATAAGAAAGGAAAAGGGGAGGATGACATTTTGTGCGTGTTTGTCTGTTGGGATGCTGGACACGTTTGTTTTTGTGTATAAAGTTGTGGTTCATGGTCGGTTCGCTCATTTGGTCAGAGTTTGTGGTTACTGTGTACATGTGAATATAGCTAGTTAGGAAAGTAACAGTTAAGATTTACTTTCAAATGCTACGCCCCCCAGCACCCACATTGAATAATTTAGCTGGATAACGTAGCACCATCAACAGGAAATCAGCTGCACCGCCAAGTTCCATGAGCAAAAAGAAACCATTTGGGAAATCGCGTAGGATCGAGATAGGTATGTAGTAGTTGACGGCATTGATTCGGCGATAAAATCAGTTTGGAAGCAGCATTTTTCCTGAAATGGTTGACAGGAAAGAAGTCCCAGATTTTTGCTGAAATATCCAACAAGCCAGGCTGCATTTTCCTGAAATCATCTCGGAGAGGACCAAAAGGTGTCCAGAGCGATCAGAGGCAGAGCCATCACCCACGCAGGTCAAAGCGTTCCTTAACCCTTTAAGGCACCGCGTGCTTCCTCAGACCGTGGTACCGGTCCCTTCATTTGGTGGGACCGTCCCGCCCCACGTCTCCGTATCGTTTTGGGGAGCCTAATCTGATTGTTGATCAGTGCCTGTGGCTAACAGCTAACTCACTGTGACAGAGGAGAGAGGACAGACGCCGCTGATCTCTGATCCCTCATCTGACAGCTGGCTCCCTCAGGAGGACACAGCCTGGGGTGTCAGCAGCTTTGATCCACTCAGGCTCCTCTCTGGAATGCACACACACTCACACTCACACTCACACACACACACACAGCCACATTATTGTAAGTACGTGGATGCACACAATTTCAGTTTTTTCTGTCTCTCCTATTCACTGCTTTTCCTGCATTTATCTCAAACATACAGACTCATACAGTACATCCACCCACACACACACACATACTGACACACTGCTGGCACACAACCCCAGGAGCTGGCACGTGCGCCTAAGAACACACAGTCGATGCTATTTTATAATCAAATAATTTCTCGATCCTGTAACTAATACCTCACCAAACATACATGAGCTATCAACGGCGGTGAGCTCTGTGTGTGGTGTGTGTTTGCTTGGGCTCGCATCCTACATGTCAACACGCACGCGCGCGACACACACACACAATGTACCGCATATACAGCAAGTACACGTGGATTTGATATTCACACGGAATGTTAGAGTGGGTTCATTCATACTGGTCATCCTCCGTTCTACCAGCTTCACGCCTGGCACAGTCTCACACTCTGGGAGCTCCATGTGCGAACAGCGCCCCCACTAGAGCAAAAGCTGCACCTGCATCACACAGATCGAACTCTGCTCTCCCCTTCTCTCATTTTATGTTTCTGGTAGAAACTCAGTTTTTAAAAGTAATGATTACGTACAGAACAATTTAATTTGATCGTTACTTGAAAAAAATGACATTTTGAATTGAATATATAAAAAATATCAACCTATATTTTTACAAGGCAAGTTTATTCATATAGCACTATTAAGATACAAAGGCAAAGAAAATTACTTTAAATTCTCTGTTCTACCTTTTAAGAAATTCAAATCCAGGATTTACCTTTTTACCAGTAACTCAGTACTGAAGTACTGAGGTATACTGAAGTATCATGGGTAATTTTTGCCATCGTTTATG
>OMNV01001352.1:25547-44555 GCA_900303265.1 Brotula barbata | reverse complement strand
TCTTACTAATGACTGTGTTACTAATGACTGAGTTACTGATGACTGTGTTACTGATGACTGAGTTACTAATGACTGAGTTATTAATGACTGTCTTACTAATGACTGTCTTACTAATGACTGTGTTACTAATGACTGTGTTACTGATGACTGAGTTACTAATGACTGAGTTATTAATGACTGTCTTACTAATGACTGTCTTACTAATGACTGGACTGAGTTACTAATGACTGTGTTACTAATGACTGTGTTACTAATGACTGTGTTACTAATGACTGTGTTACTAATGACTGAGTTACTGATGACTGAGTTACTGATGACTGTGTTACTGATGACTGAGTTACTGATGACTGAGTTACTAATGACTGAGTTACTAATGACTGAGTTACTAATGACTGTATTACTAATGACTGAGTTACTAATGACTGAGTTACTAATGACTGTGTTACTAATGACTGAGTTACTAATGACCGTGTTACTAATGACTGTGTTATTAATGACTGAGTTACGGACTCAGTGACCAAATTAATAAAATATTGTTTTAATAACTGAGTTACAATTTACCTGATCTACTGAATTCATGCTGTTGTAATGATTTACTTAATGACTGAGTTACTTAATTATTAACTCAGTTATTTACTGACTTATTGACTGAGTTACTTACTTGCTAATCCACCCACTGACTAACTTTCTTGTTCACTGTCTTAATGACTGAGTTACTGGCTGTGGCGCTGATGTAATGTCTCCGATACTGAGTCATTTACTGACTCAGTTATCGACACTAATTGACTCACTTACCCCCTTACTGATTGACTCACTGACTTTATATCTTAATGGCTGAGTTACACCCTAAGTGACCTAATGGCTTACTCACTCACTGGTTGTGTTGTCATAGGGTTTGAACCAGGACATGAAGGAGCACGAGTCCACCTGTGCAGCCGAACACCTGAGAATGATGGCCACCAGGAACTCCACTCTAGAGACCAAGGTAATCACAGCCACCAGATCTGGGCAGTCTAGCAGGTTTTCATTTTAGAAACTAAGGTAACCATAGCAACAAGAGGATCTGTGTTTGTGAAGAAATGTTTCATATCATCGCTCTGAGTGGTAAAATTCTTCACAGTGATAATCTACTTGTTTGATCATTAAGGTCCTGTTATAAATATCCTGTTTGTCTCTCTCTGTGTACCTGCGTGTCCCCGTCTGTCTCTGTGGAGGTGGAGGACATAAAAGCAGACCTTTTGGAGCGATCTAAGGTGCTTCCATCTCTGAGCAGTCGTTTATCTGAAGTTGAGAACCAGAACAACGAACTGAGGGACAAAAACAGACAGCTGGAGCAGAAACTGTCCACCATGCAGGTAAAACTGAGACACATGGAGACAGAGAGACACAGCGAAATGCAAAGAGACACAGAAAGAGACGTGCACTGAGGCAGGGAAAGACACAACAATATACTGAAAGAGACAGACAGAAAGACGGAGAGAGAGACGTACTGATGTTTATAAATGTATAATCGAGAGAGAGAGATTTACAGAGAAATGTGTGTTGTCATATGATTGGCTCTTTGAAGCCCCTCCCACACCCAACATTCACATCAGAGACTATTACAGCCATAGTCCTTGTTTTCAGAGAAACACAAATGAGTGTCAGGGACCTCCAGCATACAACCCAAAGGCACACTGAGGTAACCTTCTCGTTCAATGAGGTAGACTCTGAGGGACATCTAGACCCCCCTCGTACCTACAGAGACGTACAGAGACATAGAGAGAGACGGAAACAGAGATGTGAAGAAAGAGAGACGTACGGAAACGGAACAAGACGTACAGAGGGAAAGAGATGGAGAGAGAGAGTCAGGGAGAGATGACAACCGAGTTTCCCTCGATCGGTGTTTTGTTCAGTTTGGAATTTTGAGTTGGAAATTTTGAGTGATAGATTTCCGTATGTAATTTCCAAAAAAACATTTTCCACTGGGCTCGGGTTGATTCAGTATCAAGTCGATAAAGAAGTAATTCATGTGTAACAATAAAAATGGACTTTGTGGTGTGACTTGCCAACACTGGTATCAGCTTAGACCTGCGGATGGTCACTCCTCTCATTGTGGCCTACAAATTTGGTCTTGGCTCCATGAGAATCTGAAACTGGTTCCAGGATGGAATCATTACTGATTCCCAGAGAGCTACAAGATGGAGGACAGCTGCCCCCATGTCTACTTCTGATCTTTATATGACAATAAAATGGGTTCACTAACATCATTTCATGAAAACACACATTTCACATTTCCTTTGTTTATGTGTGTGTGTAGAAGCTGATGAGCTCCCACTCAGAGAAGCTCCTGGAGATGGAGCTGGAGCTTCGTTCTTTGCGTCTGATCAGAGAGGAGGTGGAGAACCTGCGAGGACTGCTGGACACTGTCCGTACCAGACTGAGTGCTCTGGAGCAAGGAGGGCGCAGTGGAACTAGCAGCACAACACACACTTTGGGTAATAACAGACACACAAGTCTCCAATAACAAATCAAAGTGTGTCTCAAACTGATATCAGACTTTATAATGTTTATTGATCATCAGTGCCCTGACTTCTGTATTCATAACTCATTTTTGCAGCCTCCTTGGAGACCCAGCTCAGTCGCCATGACGAGATGCTGAGCGTGCACGAGATCCGATTGGCTGACATGGACCTTCGTTTCCAGGTCCTTGAAACAGCCAGCTACAACGGGACTTTGATCTGGAAGATCCGAGACTACAAGCGCAGGAAACAGGAAGCCGTGGCGGCCAAGACACTGTCTCTGTACTCACAGCCGTTTTACACCGGATACTTCGGATACAAAATGTGCGCTCGCGTCTACCTGAATGGGGACGGAATGGGCAAAGGGACGCACCTGTCACTGTTCTTTGTGGTCATGCGAGGCGAGTATGACGCCCTGCTGCCCTGGCCTTTCAAACAGAAGGTAAAACTCATAGCTGAGTGTGTGAGCCCCCCGCCCTCGTCGTGATGCTAACAGTCCTGTGTCTTGTCTGTCAGGTGACCCTGATGCTGATGGATCAGGGTCCGTCCAGAAAACATCTTGGCGACGCCTTTAAACCCGACCCCAACAGCAGCAGCTTCAGGCGTCCGGTGGCGGAGATGAACATCGCCTCCGGCTGTCCGCTCTTCGTCTCTCAGAGCGTCCTGGAAACGGGGAGTTACATAAAGGATGACACCATCTTCATCAAGGTGCCCACCACTCCCTCAAAACACATACATATATAGCCCATTTGGTATTTTCCTGATTCTGACCTCCTGTATGTTGCGTTGTTGTTTTGCGAGCTGTATCATTCCGGAGGTATTTGGTGTTCTCTTGTAAGGTGTGAAAAGTGATGAAGGTTCATCGTTAGAGGAGCAGAAATGTCTGAAGCTGACTTATGTTCAGTTTGTCATTAATGTGCTGTTTTCACTGACAGGTTACCGTGGATACCTCTGATCTCCCTGAACCATGACCCACTGACCTCTCTGACCTCACTGGTCAGAAGATTGGCTTACCTGTCACACCTGTGGGGCAAAGGATGATGGGAAGGACCGGACGCATGTCCAGCTGAGCGCGACGAAGAAACCAGGAAATACTAGACAGGATGACAGGAATTATCTGATAGGCTCATAAATGCCACGTGTGTTTGTGTGTGTGTGTGTATGTGCGCGAGAGAGAGAGAGAGAGAGAGAGAGAGGCTCCACTTACATGGATCTGTGCTGACGACAGAGTGGAGCCATCATGGCCTCCAGACTGCAGTGTGACAGGAGGAGGTCTTGTTATTGTTTTTTTTGCCGTTTGTTACTGATGCTGTGCATCAAGCGTGACTTCCTGATAAAAAGCTGTTTACTGAAGCATGCTGGGAAATTCTCCAGAGACTTCCTGGATGGCTCTGCGTTTTCCAGACACCTCCTCCTTTTTAATGGACGACAGAGTAAATCCGTACATTCTGTTACTTTGCACAAAATTAGAATGAAAACATAAAATCAACAAATGTTCGTGATGTCTGTGACTTTTTCTACTGTGCAAAGACACAGCCTTTAGACCACCCAGTCTACAGAAAAACCAGTCTAGAGACCACCAAGTCTATAGACAACCCACAGGGCACTCAGTGGAAACTAGGGATGCGCCGGTCTGATACCGCGGATCAGATATCGATGGATACTGACCAGAAATGCTGTATCGTGTATCGGTGACACTAAAGTATAACCAACTGATATGTTTTGGAATATTTACATGATTGTTTACAGTTCCGTTCACTTCGTATTTACTATCTAAGATGCCACTAGCAGCAAAGCTAACATGCCAGCTAGCTGCGTTGGGTGGAGACATTGGTGCTCACATTGAGCCACTAAAAGTAAAAAAAACAAACAATCCATCTGTTCATGGGCGGAGCGGAGATACAAGAAGCAATACAAAGTTTGTTATCCATCCATTATCCATGTCCTGGTCATGGTTGGTCTGGAGCCCATCCCAGTGCTCATTGGGTGAAAGGCAGAGGACATCCTGGACGGGATGCCGGTCATACACCGGAGTGACACGTAGAGACAGACATTTCAATGTCACTCCTATTCACACCTATGGTTAATTTAGATGCTCCAGTTCACCTAAGCTGCATGTCTTTGGAGGTGGGAGGAAACAGGAGTACTGGAGGAAACCCAAGCAGACACGAGGAGAACGTGAAAACAACACACGGAAAGGACCAGGGTCAGCCTGGAATATTTCATATTACATTACCTGGCATTGTGTTACTTTGGCCACAAGGTGGACTTATGACTACTGGCTATGTAAGGATTATTCCATCCTGACTGAAGCAGTACCTTTGGGTGTACACCAGCAGTATCGGATCCTAGCATGGCCAGAGGTGGGGCATCGTTGCAGGAGGCAGCACAGGACGGTCATCCGTGCTCATATTCTATCGTTCATCTGAGCTTCAGTGATGTCCTGTCACTACCGGGCATTTAACTTTGTGGGAATGGGCGCCTCCTGTACTCACGTCCTCGTCGCCCTTCCTATCGTACTCCTTTCACGGCTCAGCACAGTGAGTGTCTAGGTGGGAGGAGTAATCAGTCATGATTCCATCAAGAACCCACCACCTTCAGGCTGTGAGGCAAGAGTGCTAACGAGTGTTATCCTCAGTGTCGCTCGGTTGTCCTTATCAGTTCAAACTAAAGTAAAAAGAAATTACTACCTCGTCTTTGCCGTCTCTTGTCACTATTTTATGGCAGATGCCAAAATAAAACTGGAAACATCCAATCATTACTCCAAAAACATTACCCTTAACTAAATACACACTTAAATCATTGCCTTTACACAGTGATGGCAGAACAAATGCAACATACAACCTTTAATTGTCACGTGCGTCATGAAATGAAATAAATGGATTGATGTGTTTGTATAGATGTGTGAGTTCCAGTTTGTAGTACCACCAAGTGTGCACCATTGGGAAAGCTAAGTTATTGTGTCTGTGTATGTAGGCGCATGTGTCTGTTCAAGGGTGGATTCAACGGGATTTACACTTAAACAAGCAGTAGTACATACCCCAAAAACAGAATATTTCCTCATGGAGGGTTTGTGTTCTGCTTTACAACTGTATAAAAAGTACCTCTTAAAAGGAGGGTTCTGCAACAGATTGGTACTCAGTGGAGATCAAAATAAAATTTTGTTATTGGGTCAGTATTGGGAGTCGGACATGGTATTGGTGCAACCCTGAAGTGTTTATTCATATAAATACATATACATACATACACTCACATATATATATATATATATATATACATACATACATACATTTCAACGTGTATAGTACATACAACACTAAAAAGAGGGACTGAGAGGGCAGGGGCCTCATTTATTGAGTAGGATGGCGACTAAAACAGTATGCACACCAAAAACAAACATGTTCACCAAGAATCCAAAATCTTATTGAACTCAGCAAAATGAAAAGATACCAAAATTGCAGACAGAAAAGGGCCTATTTTTGGTGGACGTTAGACAAACGTGGAATAAAAGAAAGATAGCAGAGGTGAGCACATATGAGGTGGACCTGGATGATGGTCCTAATCTCTAGATTTATGTAATAGTCTTATTTCACCGTTACCAGAATATAAATAAGTGAAGGTATCTGAAGAATTAATTGATACTTTTGTATTGAAATGATTTGTGCCACGCAATTTACACATTTCAACCAGATATGGCCCAAAATGAAGGAAACATCGAGGGAAGAATTCAAAATTACACGGAGAATGACTGAGCGTGTCGTTCTGACTTTGTCCTCTGGGTGGCGGTGCGTCAGTCTGTCAGCCACCGTAGAGCGAAAAGGAAGTAACAGCAGGAAGTATTATTGTCGTGGGCTGCTGGAACCAAAAAGTTCTGGAAACTTCTGAACCAAGTTCCCTAACACCTCCTCCCCAGGACTGAACCAGAACCTCCCGCTGAACCCGGTGAGTGTACGGTCCGTTCTGCTTCTCAGTCCACGGCAACTCGTGTGTGTTACAAACTACCAGGCTAACAAGCTAACATTTCATTTAAAAAATAACAACGACAAAACTTTACAAGGACAAAAGAAATCAGAAAAACGTCAGACAGAAAGAGGGACAAATCAACCAAACGAAGACAGACAAAGGGTTTTCAGGCTGATTTTATTTAGTTGTACTTGTTAAACCGGTAAATATGAAAAACAAACAGGAGGGGGTGGATCAGCTGGTAGAGCGCCTGCCACAAACAGAAGCGGCGCAG
The DNA here is from genome assembly GCA_900303265.1 of Brotula barbata. Taxonomy (NCBI): domain Eukaryota; kingdom Metazoa; phylum Chordata; class Actinopteri; order Ophidiiformes; family Ophidiidae; genus Brotula; species Brotula barbata. The sequence goes on along the minus strand of OMNV01001352.1, from coordinate 37,817 downwards.
GTTCGGTCCCGACCTGCCCCCTCTGCCCTGTCCATTCTATCTATTTCTCTACTGTACTTTTCATTATGAAGCAGAAATAAATAATAAAAATGATTCTATACCTCTACGCGAAACAAATAATACTAGAAGCAGAAGCTCATCTCAAAATTTTGTCCAATATAAGGACAAACTGAAGACAGGGGTCGGGACTTAACTAGGTAAATAGCTGGATGTATAGGAGTAGGGAGGATATATGAAGTGGTGATATCCAAATAACCAAGCAGACTTTACAGGTGTGTGACCTGTTATCCACTGTAGGCACTCATCTATAGACTAATCTATTCATTGAGTGTCAGTAGTCACCATTTCTAACGTCTAACGTCATCACCAATAATTCATGAGGTAAGTCGTTTCTCCAGCTCGGTGATTGGTGTGCAGAATTGTCCTGACAGGCTGTTTCCTGTCATCTGTTCCTGCTTCCTGTTTTTCTTCGTCAGATGCGCCCAAAAATGTTTTTCCAACTTCTGAGATGTTTTCAGCTCCGCGCACATGGTTCATCAGCTGTTAACAGGACGTTACCTGTCCTCACCCTCTTCACCAAGGTGAGACACCCTGATCTGCTCATTCTCTCTCTCACCCGTTCACCCTCTCACCGTCACATTAGATATAACACTAACCCTGTAACGCCATCAGTTTCGTTTGTGCGTGCCATTCCATGTTAACAGAGGGCACAAAATAATGTCACCTCAGTCACAGTCTGTGATCGAGGTTAGGAGCAGTAGAATGTTAGTCTGTTAATTAAATACAATGAAACGCACACACAGTAACGAAGAGGCGAGTTTAGATTATCTCTCAGGAGAAAAATAGTTTTTCACAACATTAGGAAGAAAGAAAGGAAGGAGAGAGTGTAGCTGGATTCAATCAGTTTGCGAGTTGTGGCAATTTAAATACTTTGGTCAGGACAAATTGCGTGGCGCATTACCCATAATCCCTCGTTCATACTATTAATCGCTGCATATTTGTCATCTTTTTATACATCAACAACATTATCCATCAAACCCAGAGCTGTACTATAACTCTAAAGTAGTCGCTGGTAATTTGAGCTGTACTACAACTATGATATAATAATGTGAGAAATATGATTTCAGTTTTATTTTGAAGACTGTGGCTGTGTCAGAACCAAACAGGACATCCGGTTACCTTGAAATGCACACAGAGAAAAGACGTCGGTCGCTGCTTATTGTTGTTGCTGCTGTTTGTTCATCTATCTTCACGTGAAAATCTTTAAACTTGTTTTTCCTTTCAGAATCCATGTCCTCTGTGTGACGACGCCAAAGAAAAACTGGAACCGTTCAGACACCGGGTGAGGCAAATACACCAAGTAATCAAAAACAACTATGATCTGTAGACAGCAGACACACTCCGTCAACACCAACAACAACAAACATGCCCCGGGGCCATCCTTCCTACGTGCTTCAGTAAATCCAACATCAGATGACACTGTCTGGATTGTCTAGTCGTGTCAACACTTCAAGCTGAGATCTATTCCTGTTCACATGAGATATACCTGATCCCAGCAAGTTGGAGCTTATGTGTTTGTTGCTGTGGCAACAGATCCAACAACAGATCCCAAGACTAGCCTGCTCCCTACAAGTCTAACTGAAGCTAGCTAAACCCACAAACGTATTTTTGGCATTGTCTGCTTAATTTCGATAGCTATAGTAGAGAAACAGACAGGAAGGACAAGGCTTAGAGAGCAGGGACACAGGCACAGGCCAGAATCAAACCTGCGTCGCTTTGTTACATGGTAGGCGTCAAACAGCTGAGCTATGTAGATTCAACTGCTTCCTTTACTATAACTTGATACAATTGGATAAAGGAGTGGACCAAGACAACTCCCTCGAGGAACACCGCATACTTGACTGTTACAGTCAGACAGACTACCATTGTAATAAACCCTCTGTGTTCTAAAGGAAAAATAGCTCTTCATCAATGAAATGGAAGATTGTTGGAAACCATAAAATATTAATTTCCAATGCGAAGGTCATGGTCCACAAACATAACATGCAGTACTGAAATCCAACATTACTCCAGCTGCCGTCTTGGAAGTCTTTTAATGAGTCGTCTGTCATTTGTGTGAGAGTAGTACAGGTATATATAACAACAACAAACACGCCCTGTAAATAATGACAAGCAGGCACTGTAAAGGACAAACATGGCCTACAAACAACAACAGGCGCGCCCTTTAAACAACTAGCGCGCCCTGTAAACAAAAACAAATTTGCCCTGTAAACCACAACAAATACGCCCTGTAAACTACAAACACCCTGTAAACCACAACAAAAACCTCCTGTAAACAATGACAAAAACGGCCTATAAACAACGACAAACATGCCCTGTAAACCACAACAAACACCCCTGTAAGCCACAATAAACACGCCCTGTAAACTACAAACACCCTGTAAACCACAAGAAAAATGTCCTGTAAACTACAAACACTCCCTGTAATCCACAACAAAAATGTCCTGTAAACAATGACAAAAACAGCCTATAAACAACGACAAACGTGCCCTGTAAACCACAACAAACACGCCCTTTAAACTGCAAACACCCTGTAAACCACAACAAAAACCTCCTGTAAACAATGACAAAAACGGCCTATAAACAACGACAAACGTGCTCTGTAAACCACAACAAACACGCCCTGTAAACCACAATTAACACGCCCTGTAAACTACAAACACCCTGTAAACCACAACAAAAATGTCCTGTAAACTACAAACACTCCCTGTAAACAATGACAAAAACGGCCTATAAACAACAACAAACGTGCCCTGTAAACCACAACAAACACCCTGTCAACTACAAACACCCTGTAAACCACAACAAAAACCTCCTGTAAACAATGACAAAAACGGCCTATAAACAACGACAAACATGCCCTATAAACCACAACAAACGTGCCCTGTAAACTACAAACACTCCCTGTAAACACAACAAAAACGTCCTGTAAACACAACAAAAAGGTCCTGTAAACTACAGATATGCCCTGTAAATATTGATAAATGTTCTCTGTGAACCACAAGCACACAGTTATTGCTTTTCATTTTGCTTTCTGCTGTTTATAGCTTTGATCTTAAAATGTTGATTCATTTTTAAGTTGGTTTTATTTATTTGCTTATTTTTGGTCTTATATTTGTCCGCAGATGAGCCTACAGCAGGTAGACATTTCTCTTCCAGAGAACAGAGTGTGGTGGGACAGATATTGCCTGGACATTCCTGTCTTCCACTTGAACGGACAGTTTCTGATGAAACACGGCGTGGACGCTGCTCTGCTGCACAAAAAGCTGCAGGAAGCAGAGAAGCAACTTGTAAAAAATGACGCCTCAAAATAATCCTTATTTACTGTAAAATATTTATTAAAATAATGCAACACTTTGCAGCTTGTCATCTATGCTGTTTATTATTCTGAGTAAAAAATAGCGGAAGCTATTGTTTGTGTGTTTGCACATTTACTCACTACGGAATGTAAACGATGATGTCATAGTGCTCACCTTATCAAGTGAAAGAGTGAGCAAGCGATGCTCAATAGGTCGAATTTCTAAACAAGTTGAGGGTGAGTAGAGGAGATTAATTTAATATCTGATTATTGGTTGTTAATTATTGAGTCTTGTGAACCTGGTCAGCTGATTGTCAAAGTGGTTAATGATTTATGGCCAGGTGACACCCATCCTCATGAACATTGTAAGCACTGAGGGCTGTGAACCAATCGCAGCTTGCCTCCTCTCTGAGAGCTGGTTTCTATGGAGACAGGCACGTGTGTGTGTGTGTGTGTGTGTGTGTATGTGTGTGGTTCTGATGGAGTCGAGCAGCAGCAGATGTTTGGATGTTCAGTCTGCTCTCCAGAGAGCGAAATGCAAAATCAACACCCTGCAGCAGCAACTCGGAGACAAGTAAGTCCATAATCCAGGACCTGGACCTGCTCCAGGACCTGTTCTGAACTCTGTTTGGTTTGTCTGAGTACAGCTCAGGGACAAGTAAGTCCAGGCTCCAGTTCTAGTAGCAGGGCTGTTGCGTAGAAAGTTGCCAGAAGCGAAAGTTCAGATAGATAGATAGATAGATAGATAGATACTTTATTCACAATGACTCAACTTACCTCGGACAGTACAATGAAGAATAAGTATAGCAGATGATTGTCTACTTGGCGACATAATAAGGCTTGTATATAAAGATGCTATGTCCTTAATTTGTTTTACTTCAAATTCAACAAGTTAACTTGACGAAACAAAGCTCACAGAATTGAGAAATGTGAACAAATGGCTAGATCTTCCACCTTGCCTTGATCATGGGCAGTGGAAGGAGTGATTAACCTACCGTTCATGTTTTTGTGGGTGGAGGAAACCCATGCAGGCATGGAGAGAACGTGGAAACTCCGCACAGAAAGCTGTGGAGGTCAATCCCACGACCTTCTTGCTGTGAGGCAACAGTGCTAACCACTATGCCTCCGTGCGGCCCAAAACTGTATAACAAACTGTAAGCGCTGTGGACGTATTAGAGAATAATTACATGTTGGCCTGAATAATGTCAGTATAATGTGCCATAAAGACTATAATATGGACATTATGAACATGTATGCTGCAGTCTGTGGGCTGAGGTGAACCACCCTGTGATTGATGATGTGAGGATGGACTCGATAATGGCATTGTGAAAGTTGACCCTCATGGCAGACAACAACTTGAGTTGCTCTAGCTGCTGCCGGTGTACATCCTCTGTTGTTCTCAACATTGGACTCCCATGGGAGGTCTTTGAAGACGATAGTCCCAAGAAATGTACACCTGTTGTTGTGGTGTACCATTGAAAGTGAGGGGCTCTAGAAGTGGTGTGGAGGACCTCTGTTATGAATGTGTTCAACACTGAACTATAGGGATCCCGATGCTGAAGGATGAAGGATGAAGTGCCACTGACCTGTTGGCACCTGTCAATGACTAGAGGCCTGTCAAGTCTATTGATATGGTGTTTCTAGGAGACGGGGACAAGGAGTGAACTCATGAAGCAGGACGTACCATGGAGAATTGGCCTGACAAGGAAGGAGGGGCTTAAATAGCACGACAGCTCCGCCCACTCAGAGCTGTTTGCAGCAGGAACAGCATACGTACAGGGAGGGTTTACTTGTGGTCCAAAAACTTAGAATGAAGCGACCACCAGGTTGTGTTCTGTGTGTGGGTTGAGGTGTGAGGACTTGAACAGCTATCAGCTGAAATGGTATTATCTTAATATTTATGATTTATTTACCTTTATTTTGGAAACCTTTTCATATTCAGACACTTGCAGCCTGATCCTTACTAACAGGTTGTTATGACATGACTTTCTTTGTGCTTGTTCAGGCTGATTATGAATTTGGTTTTGGTCTTTTGAGGAAAGGCATGCTGGTTAAAGTGTCACACAACAGATAAAACAGCCAACCTGCTGCAAGGACGATGTCACCTAAGGGTGATTCATTCCATACTCTGGCATCTAAACTCAGGTTATAGAGGAGACCAAAACAATTAAGAACCAGGATAACCAGTAAAAACCAGATGGCAGCATGTACGGACGCAGCGGCCCCTTCAGCTCCCGCTAACGATGCTAGTTTTTATATTAATGTTGCTCGGTGAAGTTCTGTTTTATTGATGTGTCTTTGCCTGACTGTTGTATTTTGTATGACTGATTGTTGCAATTTGTGTGACTGACTGTTGTATATTGTTGTACTCTGTTAGCAACTTGGTCTTTGAGAGAGGAAGTTTCACTCAGCCGTATACTGTGTATGTGGAAAGGAGAAATGCGTACGAACCAGGAAAAAACGCGGAAATATAGCAATAACCCGCAACAAACTGTAAGAACCACGAATAACTAAACAAAAACCACCAGGAAAAACCTGGTTAAAAAACAAAAAAAACGGTAGTTTGGTACAGAGCTTTGAAGCTGGTAGGACAACTTTGTGTTTGTGTGTCTGCGTAGTTGTGTATTGCGTGTTAATGTGAATAAAATTATTGCGACAAATTTAAGCCTCCTCCTGATGTTTCGTTGGTGCTCTGCACCCTCTGCTGACTCCAGCTTGAACTGCACCTGTTTGTACTTTCAGAGAAATCAGTCAAGACAAGCCTCGTCCCCCAGCATGGATGCCAAGCGGAGAGCTCCGAGACACGCTGGTGGACATGTACTCAGGTAAACAACAGAAACACAACCACACTGTGAGCAGGTTACCAAAATACATACAACGGGTAAACTGAATCAGATTTTTGGTGTGGGTTGGTCATACCCTGACCTGTGGGTTGATCAAACCACAGCTTTAGGCACTGACACAGTGTCAGGCACACTGAATTTCCAGCATCCAACACTCAGCAGAGCAGAGTTTTGTCTTTCTGTGTGATAATTTCATAAAAATTAGTTTTTGCCAAACCTAGCCTCCTAACCCTTAAAACGTCTTTTGGATGGATTCTTTCTTCTCTCCTTTCTCTGTCCTTGTGTGGAAGTCCTCATCTGTCTTTGTGAGCCATCTTGCGTAACACGAGATCGTTGTCTGCATTGTGTTTTACTTTGGTGGATTTGATTCGTCTAGAGCTGCTTCACTGCATTCCTCACTGTTCCAGATCTTACTTTTGATCTTTCGGTGTGACTTCATATGATGGAAACACAATGATTTGTTACCCCTCTGGTTTCCCTAAGTGGAAACTGTTTTCTTAGTGAGATTGGATTGATGTCATACAATTAACAAATTTTCTTTACTCACCGGAACAAACAATAGTTAAGGAAACAAGTAACAAATTTTGAATAGAATTCATATAATTTCAAAAACAATACAATCAAATACATAGGTGGCCATATGTATTAATTATGAATATATATAAAAAGAAATCTCCCCCAACAAATGAAAATCTCAGGTTAGTGAGAATTTAAACACTGGTATTTGTAAACCATTGCATGAAAAAAGCATGGAGCTCAACATATAGCTGTCCTACTGGTACTCTTCCAAAAACAAAAAAAGGGCAATAAAAGTTATTGAAAGATGGAACACTGAACAATATTAGACAAATTACATTTGTAAAACCCAGACCATATAAATAATACAATTGATTAAGTAAATAAATAGATTTAAATAGACACATACAATAACAGACTTTAAAAAGAAAACCTAAAAGGACCAAGTATTCCCCAAGACAATAAATGATAACGTACAAGTATATTATTGCACACAAAACAAGAAGCACACAAATATATCTCCACCCATTGTCATCCCCTAAATCAATGATGTCAACATAGGAAAAACACCACTGAGGCGACCCTGTGACCTGGTGCACCCTTCTCCTTTGTGTATGTTCATGTTCTCCCCTTGTTTGTGTGGCTTTCCTCCAGGCACTCCAGTTTCCTCCCACCTCCAAAGACATACAACTTAAGTGAATTGAAGTATCTAAATTGCCCATAGGTGTGAATGCTTGGATAGAGTCCAGCCCCACCGAAAGTTTCTTGAATTCCTCTGTGCGAGGAGAGGCTCTCGATTCAGCCAGTCAGGCTTGACCGTGGTTTTGATTGTGGATGTAGAGACCTTTCACGTTGAACATGAGGACTTGTTGTTCTCACCACATAATCTGATCCTGCTGGACTTAACAGCTGCACATGTGTTGACATGGTCAGTCGATGCATAACATCTCATTTGATATAGCCATGAATGGAGAATCCACCCCGATTGTTTGGATTGTCTCTTTCCTTGGATCGCTGTGCTTTCTTATACGGCCCCATTGCTGTTTTTACTCCTTTACTTTGGGTTTTTTCATTGTAGATGAGGACCCATCCAAAAAAACTAAACACCCCAGTCTTAAAAAAGATTTCCTTTCCATAGATCAGAGTGAAGGTTAAATTTTTCCATGAACTCTTCATCATGAACGCTGCTGTTTTAACTTAAACTTCCTTTATTAATCCCCTTGGGGAAATTCATTCTCTGCATTTAACTCATCCTCTTGAGGAGCAGTGGGCTGCCAACACAGCGCCCGGGGACCAACTCCAGATCTTCTCCCTTTGTCTTGGTCAGGGACAACAGCAGGAGTGATTAACCTAACGTACATGTTTTTGTGGGTGGGGGAAACCGGACCACCCAGAGGAAACCCACGCAGACACGGGGAGAACATGAAAACTCCACACAGAAAGGTGCGGAGGTCGACCCTGGGATTCGAACCCACGACTTTCTTTCTGTGAGGCAAGAGTGCTAACCACCACTCCACCGTGCCGACCCGCTTTTAAAATGCTCAGACAATCGCACCGCACCTGGATTATAATCTGGTCCTCGTTTTGATCACGAAGACCAACCAAGCAAACGTTTAAAATATCACAGCTGTTGTGACGGTGTCTGTCCAGCAGAGGGAGTTATTGTCCTTTCAGAAGACTGATCCTGAAGACACTGATCTCAGTCTTCACATCAGCAACATGAAACGCTTCAAAACTAAATAAGATAAAAAGCAGCTGAAGCAATCAAATCAAATTAATAGCTGCAGAAATAATATGAATAAAAATGTTCAGCTACTTTAATGCTTTTAAACCAAAATTGTGTACATTTCAAAAAAGTCAGGTGGTAGTTTCTCTTTAATAAAAAAAAGTCTCTTTAATATAACTTAAGATGTATGTATCTTCTTCTAAGCATGAAGTAACGCATATACACACAGGGATGTATTGTGTATGACCTTACGTTAAATGTTGTCCATAAATCGTGAGGAACCTGAGGCCTGAGAGGAAAAGGTTTCAAACTTAGCTCACCTAACACTGTGAGCTCAATGCAGTAAGAACAGAACGGAGGGGAGGAACTGAGAAGGAATGAAAAGGAAAGAAATCAACTGAGGAGGATGAAAGTTTCAGGTACAGTCATCCCAGCCCGATTCGGTCAGCGCGCAGTCAAATGATGATGCCGAAGCTCAGCTAATGCCGTCTCCTGTGCCCACGGCTCGCCGCCTGCACGGCACTTTAAACCGGTAGCCTTATGAAACAAGTAAGCCCTCATAAAGTAAGTCAGCAGTGTCACTTAGACAAACGTATATATACATATATACGTATATATACTTCACATTTGATATTTTTGCCTGGAGCTTTGTGATCTTATCTTCTTCTTCCTCTCTCTCTCTCTCTCTCTCCCCTCTCTCTCTCTCTTTCTCTCTTTCTCTGCCTTATCAAACTATTTGCAATTGTAAAGTTTCCTCCTGCTCCTCTCAGTCTCAGTTTCCTCTCCTGCAACAATGATGAATCACCTCTTCCTCCATTTACATCAATGTGCATTCCCTCCTCTCATATTGACATGAGGAACCGCCCCGATACACACAGCTTTAACCCAAACAGAGCGGAGACGCCTTTCTGTTGTTTGGTAGGGCAAAAGCTGCAGTTCAGCCCCTGAGTAAATATGGAGAAGCGACGTTGCCCTCGATTCTGTACTGATCACCCGTCAGGAAATTCTTCAGAAACATAAACTTTGTTAGGGTTTCTTCATAGACATTCATTTCTTGAATTTCAAACAAATTTTCAATGTATTCAGTAATTAGTCCATTTGATTTTGTTGATTGGAAAGCCCGGCAGCTGGATCAGGGCGCATAAAGAACCACACAGCAGGCTAGAGGGCCCAAGCTAAAAAATATGTCATTCCCTACACACACACACACACACACACATACACACACACACGCACAGACACACGCACACACAGATTCATCGGTGGGAGATTATTAATATAATGACAGAGGACAGAAGAAGAAAGGGAGTGAAGGAGGAGAGAGAGAGGAGATGGTCGTGTGAACGGACTTTAATCTGCTGAGTGGGTGGTCCACACACACACACACACACACACACACACACACACACACATATACACACACACAAACTAGAAGCTTCAGCCTTTGTGTTGGTTTAAGGCAGAGAAAGGCAGGGTGGGCTGAACACACACACTCACTCCAAAGCACAGAGTAAAAGCTCAATGCCTACTTCAGTTAGTCTACATATCAGTGTGTGTGTGCGCTTGTGTGTTTTCAGGCATTCAAGCATACATTGAATGATCCTGGTGAACATGTACTGTATGTATGTATGTCTTGACTGGCTTTGGACCGTGTGTGCAGATATTTCTTAGCATACACTTTTGTACATATGACACGCGGTTTGAGTTTCCGTTCGTAGAGGCCTGGTAACCCGGTGCTGCGTTTGAGTGGTGTTGTAAATTTCAGCGATACGTTTCTCTACACCGGGTTGTTGAAAATAATTTGAAAATTTGGGAAAATCCCTACATTCCGACACAAACCGATTTTTGTCACATATGGGAGGGGAGGGGGTTAAGTTGTTACTAACAACACTAACAGCAACAACATGACCCTGGAGACAGTTTTCTTTCTGCAAAGCATTTTGTAATCAGGTTCAAATTACATTGTTGACGGGTTTCATTAAATGTTGCTGACTTAGTTTTACTGGCTCAATATTATGAATTTAATATTTATCAGTATTATAAAGCACAGAACAACAATGTGCAATGCCGTGCGTTCTAAATCCCTGTTGAACAAACCGCAACTGAACTGGCTAATTAATAATTACTTCTAATTATATAATTTCTTGAACATTAATTTTATTGTGTCATCATTATTTTACTATTATTATTATAAGAGGCCTAATAAAGCCAGTCCATGTTTTTGGATCCAACCAGGCAGCATGAATCCAGACTCGCTGTGTCCTGCGCTGATTTTTTTCCCCGTTTTGTCAGAAAAAATATCCTGGGTTGCCTGTGTTTTTAATGTCATTTTTCTGAGAGGAATAAAAGTTTCAAGTAACACAGAAAACTTTCAAGATGAGGCGAAGCAGACAAGCATCGTGGAAGGTCAGATGAATGAAAGTGAGCCGGGCTGTTTTCCAAGAAACATCGGAAACCCGGACTTATTTTGAGAGCTGCCGCCATTTGCCTGTGCGATATAAGAGACTGCAATAGATGTTTGGGTAACAAAGACCCGTTTTCTTACATTTCCCAAAAAAAAAAAAAAAAAAAGAAAAACCTGCTAGGCCAACAGGGGGCACCGCCAGGCCTGTCCAAAGGTCGAGGATAAGCTGATGTCTTTTTTACTGTCTGTACATTATTCTCACCACAGACTTTGTATTTGTATTGTTTATTCTGAATGACTTCATCTTATTGACTGACTGTCTTAGGCATTATTTCTGTGAATTAGTGTTGATAGGTACATCCATGTATATATTTGTTTTTTAATGTATTTATATCTAAATGTCTCTGTGTGTTTAGATATTTGTATGAATGTGTGTACTTTTGGCTCTGTGTGTGTTTAGACACACACAGACACACATGTTCATGTGTGCGTGTGCACTGCGTGCATGCGTGTGCACTGCGTGTGTGTGTGTGTGTGTGTGTGAGAGAGAGAGAGAGAGCTGGCTGGCTCTGGCTCCGGTCTCTCCTCAGCTTAATGTGTGGATGTAAATTTGTGGTGATGTTGGCTGTGTTAGCGGTGGCGCGGCGGGGCGGATCAGAGCAGGATTGTGTTGGATTTGAGCAGAAGCCTCTTTAATCAGACTAACACCGTCATTAATATTCATGCAGTCAGCTGGAACACACACGACTCAGAGCCTGGCCTCGCCAACAAACTTTGTGCTTCTCTAAACGTATTACAGACAGATTAAAACATTGATGGACCCCCCCTCCTGATTGGTTAATGAAGATTGGCCCAGGGATATTTCTCCTTTTTCCACACATTTTTCCATCTTTGACGAGACTTCAAAGGCGGCTGTGAGGCATGAATGGTCATTTAGGAGGATTTAAGCACATTATCAGATGTGTAATTGTACATGAATAATAAGGAGGCGACGGCGCTCGCTGAGCTCAGAGTCCACAAGAAGATCAGAGACACCGAGGACGAGGACGAAACGAGAAAAGTTTCAAAGTGAAAAATAACACCGAAATACAAAAAACTCACTGACTGTCTGCCTCTCTCTCCATCTGCCTGGCTGTCTGACTGTCTATCTGCCTCTGTCTCTCTCTCATCTGTCTGCCTACCTGTCTATATGTCTGCGTAAAATTTCTGTCTGTCTCCCTCTCCATCTGCCTGGCTGTCTGTCTGTCTATCTGTCTCCCTCTCATCTGTCCGCCTACCTGTCTATATTTCTATCTACATGTCTGTCTGCCTGTTTCTCCTGTCTGTCTGCTTATGTCTTCTCTCCACCTGTCTCCCTACATGTCTGTCTGCCTCCTTTTCATCTGCCAGCCTGTCTGTCTGTCTGTTTCTCATGTGTCTGTCT
>OMNV01001352.1:8582-21064 GCA_900303265.1 Brotula barbata | reverse complement strand
CCTTATTTACTCGCTTTATTACGCTAAGAAGCAGCCTGACCTTTAAGGTGATAAGAGAGAATTACAGACACACAGGAGAGAGAGAACATCAGGCAGAGAGCTTATTAAACCTGCCGCCACACGCACATACACACACACACAGAGAGAGAGAGAGAGAGAGAGAGAGAGCTTATTAAACCTGCTGCTACACACACACACACACACACACAGAACATCAGGCAGAGAGCTTATTAACCCTGCTGCTACACACACACAGATAAAAAGAGAGACAGAGCCACACAGAGAGAGAGAGAGAGAATTAAAATTTTAACCATTTGGTCACAAACTAAACACAAAGGGTTTTTTTATTAATCCTGTTATAATCTCAATCTGGTTTATTGGCCAAGTCTGCTCACACATACAAGCAATTTGACTCCGGTTATTGATGTCCTTTTTTTTGTGCTTTTTTTACATTTATCTTCACCGTACAAATACAAAGGATAAGACGGATAGATACACATATTCAAATATATAGATTATTTGCAGTGGAATGAGGCATTAACGGTGCTATGTGCACCATTAATGCTACGTCACTGCACATAGGAATATGTGCGATACAAATCCTTACAACAAATCAGAAAAAACAAAACAATCAAAGCAGACCTTATCAAGACAAAGAATGAAGAACAGAAAACAACGATCCACCTGGTCAAATGCTTTCTCCTCATCCACATCAATGATACCTCTCCATGATGGGTCTATCCAGTACATAACTGGATGGATCCTCGTTAGTTAGCTAGCTCATTGGTGTCTATTGAAAAAAGGCTGCTGGTAATCAGAGCCACAGCTACTTTTTTAAGGAGAGAGCAGCACGGCCACATGATGCGGCTAGCAAGCCGGTGTTAGTGCTCTCCTGCAGCACCTGAGCCAGGAACTTGACCAGGACCCATCTGCTCCACTGTAGCACTAAGGTCCCCCAGGGTAATGGTAGCATCCAGGAGGGCTCGCTCCTCCGAGCCCAGCTGAGGAAGCCCCTGCAGCAGCCCAGCAGTACATTCCCTGTGTCTCATCATCATCACGTCTCATCTCAGCTGGCTCAGTGGTCACTGTGTCACCGGGGAGGCGTAGACAGAACATTTGTTTCGGTCTTAGAGAAGGAGGATCCATGTATCAAATGTTGGTGAATCGGGAATTGTGCGAGAAACAGAGCGAGGGTACACCCTATTTGCACTTTTTCATTTATTGTGGTCAGCACCTTTTTCAGAGTTACGCGTTTTTTCAGACAAAAACGTTTCCTCTAACCTCTTTCTGCAGCTTCAAAACAGAAAAACAAAAAAAATTAGTCTGGCAAACGCTGGAAGAAGACTTGTTTTTCTGTAATCACCTAGGAAATCATTGAGCTGCCTCAGAGTGTTATAAAACACAAAAACTGTTTCAGCGCCTTGTTGAGAATCCAGTGAGGAACACTGGAGATGGTGACCCTGGTTGAAACTGGAAGATCGAGCCAGTTTAGGGGGACGCTGCTTTAAGTAAGCCAAGGTTTGTGGTGCAGAACAAGAACCGTCTCCCTTAGTACGGCTGCAGCTTGAAGGCTTTCTGTCCTAGTTAGCCTTCACAGAAAGTTTTTTCTTTTATAGATACTCCTAAGGAAAAGGTCATCCTGTTCTCCGCTCAAGGACACAACTCTTTTCATTTTAACACACTCTTTTAATTACGTGCTGTGGTGCTCTCTTTCTTTACCCTCTGCGTGGGCTCGTCATATAAGCTCCTTCCTCATGATCGCACTAAAATAAATAAAGCTCACCTTTGTAAGCTCAGGATGCCTCAGACTTGTTTCTACATCCAAAAGGTTTTCACCTCAGCCTCTGTTCAGTTTGGAAAAGTGCGGGACAGATTGGCGTGGTCCAAGAAGAATGGACATGGAGACTTTTTAAAATTAAAAAATGTCATGAACTGTAAAACAAATGGTCAACAGTTTATCTATTAGTTGACACAGGTGTCGGAGGAAGGAATCACAAAGATAAAGATGGAGGGAGACTTGTTATTTAGTTGTATTTGTGTTTCCAGTGTCCACCAGGAGGCGATGACTGGTGTGGACCGAGACAAAAACATCCACTTCCTGCTGAAAGAGCTGGACGCTGTGAGAGAGATCAACAAGAAGGTAGACACGCATTCACTCACAGAATGTAGCAGTGTGTGAAGGTTATGAACATAGTCTCGTTTATTTTGGGGGGAACCAGCATGGTCCTCCCACACTGTCACAGCAAGTGACATGTGACATCATCACTCCCTCTCCTCTGTAGCTGCAGGTACAGCTGGTCCACAAGGAGAAGGCTCTGGAGGATCTGAAGATTCAGGAGGAGAAGGAGGAGGAGAAGAACTTGGAGAGACCTGGAGGTAAGGAGCAGGAAGAGGGGGAGGAGGAGTCTGTTGAAGAAACAGGATGGAGCCGAACTCTGCTGAGCACTCTTTCCTTGTTTGTGTATTTCTCTTCCTCTTTTCAGTTTCTAAAGGGTTTATCATCACGGCCGTGTAGACTGATAGTATTGCCCAAGCTTTTGGAACAGTATAAAAATATAAAATAATATATCGAGTAATATATAATGTCTCTCCTCTGCTGTTCCTCACAGACGTGTTGTCCGGCTAGTTTTCTGTCTTTTGTTGTTTTGGATGGATTTCCAAGAACATTTGAAGCAATTTTCCCTGACAGGTTTAAATTTGGAACGTTCCAGTAGGAAACACTCTGTATCTACAGCAGTGGCATGGCTGCATTGTTGACTCTGTACAGGACCAGCAGAGTGAGGGGACTCGTCTCTTTGCTTGTCTCTTGGTCTTGCAGGACGTGGTCCTGGTAGGATTGTAGGTAACTCGATTTTAGATGTTTCTAATATTATTTAACATTTGATTTGCATTGTGATTAATGATGGCATTTGGCCTAACTCTGCTCAGCGTGGTAGGTAGGTAGTCCAAGGTGTTTGACCTCTCTGGGGTCATAATCGAGATCATTGCTGTCGCAACAGTAGATATGAGTCTTTGGAGTGTGAACGACAGTCTTTGGTGTTGTCCCATTGGGGACAGATGTGAGTGGTTGCTAAGTCTCCTTGGAGTGGATAGCATTTAGACCTCCTCCCCTGTGGAGAGATGATTTCTCCACCATGATGTTGATTGCCTCGTTCACTTATCTCTCAAACCATCTCAGCAAACCAAGATGTGTATGTTACTGAACTTATCTTTTGCCCCTTAACTTGTGAAGGTAAACTGCTTCTTCTTCACCTGAGGAATTGGTCCTCCCTTCTCTTGAGCCATGTGTTTGTTTAATGGTTGTTTAGTGTGTGCAACATCAAAGTCTGAGCACTCTTCACCGCATTAGACTCCGTACACTCAATTGCTTTCCCAGTGTGTGGTCTTTGGGGTGGACCCATTTTTGTCTTTGTGCGTTGCTGGGTTTGAAGAACTCAGGGATACCGTGTTTATTGAAAATCCTCTTGAGTTACTCAGATACTCCAGACATGCATGTCATGACAATGTTGGTTTTTTTCACCACCCGCAGGGGTGTTGTTCTACCTGGATCTTGTGGTTGTTTCCACATAGGTCCAGATGGGGTATACGCGAGCTTTAAGTATATCTTTCAGGTGTTTGCGCTTCTTCTCTTGGGCCTGGGCACTTGCTGGTCCATTATTAACTCAAAGCTTATGTTCCAGCGGGTGGTGAAAGTCAATGCACGTGTATTGGCTTGTGTGTGTGGGTTTCTTGTATACACCAATATGAAAACTCCTGTCCTCTTCATCATGTACATCACAGTCCAAGAAGACCATGCTGTTGTTCCTGCTGTTCTCTGATGTGAACTTGATGTTACAGTCCACTGGGTTGATGTGTTCTGTGAAAGTTTGTACTTCCTGGGTTTTAATTTGACCCATATGTTGTCCACATATCTGAACCAGTTCGGTGTTGCTTTGAAGGAGTTCAGAGCTCTGTTTTCCACTTCCATGTAGAGGTAGGCCACAGTGGGAGGTACTGGTGAGCCCATGGCACAGGCATGCTTTGGACTGTAAAACCCATCGCTGTACAGATAATACATGGTGTCTAGACAGCTCATGGTAACAGGCCTGAGTGGATACAAGGGATGGTATTGTTCATTATTGATGGTGAACTCCCTCTGTAGCTCGCCTGGAAGGGGCTGATCTGGACATGAAGCAGGGACCTGCATCCTCGTTGTAGTAAGCGGAGTCACAGGGGAAAACTGCGCTGAAGAAAATATCCTGGTGGCAGTTTTGTGTGTTACTATGAGTAGTAATGTGTGATGTGAGGTGTGTAAGTTACTACACAGCAGACAAAAAAGGCTGCAGCCAAAGAAATCGTGTTAGGTGTGATGATGTCACCAGTAAGCCACAGTAAAGGTTAAGGAATGTGAATGTCTAACTTCATCGTTGGTCGCTTCCTCCTTGCGTCTTTAGGCTCTAGAATACTTCCAAGGCACGTAACAGCACAGCATCTAGGTACACGTCCAAATGGGCAGACCCACAGACACATGTGCACACAGTTGTTAAGCTATCAAATAGATGACAGATGTCCACGAATATAAACTTATTTTTATTTTATAACAGCAATGACAACAAAATAAATGAAGACACACCATGTAATATTTAAATACACATTAAATCATCAACATGGAAGTAATAAATAGAACGACAAACAGCGGTGCAGCAGCACACACACGCCTACACAGCATGCATTGCAGGAGGTTTGTGTTTTATTCATTTATTTATTTTGGCTTTTTTTCAGCATGCGCTCAAATAAACTTCAGATCACTACGTAGGAAAATGCAAAGCTTTGACGGAAAGTTGAGATTCTGGGAGGTGTAAGTGGGTCAACACAGACACATGTACACGGACACATTCATCCATGCTATTGTTTATTTACTGACTGATAGTTTACTAGTTGGAAAGTAGTTTATTACTTAGAGTGCCTTCAGCTGGACAGATGAGCTGCTCCTCATGTCAACACACTGATCATTTCCTCTAATGCCAGACAGACCTGGGCCCTGTTCCACTAAGCTTGTCAATAAAACCAGGGCTTAATTGCACAAATCTGGTTAGAATGAACATTGCGAGTAACTCCTGGCTAAATGAGCTCCACAAAGGCAAATTGTAGTTAACGTGGTCTGCCTGATCTGAGCTAGGTTCATGCTATCCAAATAATTGGGCATGCATGTCTCTTGTAAGTAGCCCGAGTGGTCAAGCATGGAAAGACAGTTTCAAGGTGGCAAAGAGCGTAAAAGAGCATACCGTGATATTTATGGCCAGCGAGCACATTCTAAAAAAAAAAAAAAGGACAAATGCAGCAGCAATAACAAAAGCAAAGCAAAGCCAGGAAAGTATGTTAAGAAATTACTCATCCATTGAATGCTTAGGTATTTAATGCAATTACTGAAATGAAATTGAATGGAGACTATTGTTTATATCATAATAAAGAAAGTTTTGGGGTGCCATTTCACTGCCATTTCTGTCTTTCTCTTGTGCCTACCAACAACACATACTGTATGTTCTTTTAAACTTTTGAAAGAAAAAGTAGATAAGGTAGTAGATAAGGACAGCAAGGGAAAGTAAAAGACCTGAATATTGTTGAACTTTAAGCATAAAAAAATCAGACATACGTTTATCTATAATTGCTTTTTTGACAGGCCATCTGTCCATTTTATTTGTTATTTTAATATTTGTAGCAGCAAGAAAAAAGTGAGGCTACGTCTGCAGGCTATCACCAGCAGGTTTCACCCCGGCAGAGGATCTAGCTGTCTATAAAAATGTCTTGTGGCGATACAAATGCAAAACTATGCACAAAGTCTGTTCAACTGTAAGAGCTTGACTGTGCTTCGTAATGATCTCAGATCCCATCCTGCAGACCTGTAACACTCATACAGATGCTGGTCAGACTGTCCCCGACTCTCTCCCACTGGAGAGCCACAGCTCCTTCATCCGCAACCTCCTCCATGAAAAGACAAAGAAAGAGACATGTATCCTTGCCCTCTCTAAACTATTTCAATATATCTGATGCCATTTATTTGGATGTTTTACAATTCAGCTGCAGCGATTCAGTTTGATATTTTTTAACATTTGTCAATACTTGACATTTGTCACCATATATTTTTAATTGTAGCCTATAATCACTGCAAAATGTTTTTCAGGGTTCAGGGTAATTAATTTCAATAAAGTAAAGATCAGTAGGAATTCAGAACGCTAAGCACTTGTTGAGCACTGGATGAGCATCAACTGAGGCATAGCTTGGCAGTTAGCCTCATACGGAGCAGGCAAGTTTCAAGGCACAAGTATCCATAGTAACTCAACTTGAACTATCTTCAACTTGCTTTGTGGAAAATTTCAAAAATGAGCCAAAGACTTACGTAAATAAGCCCGGCTTATTTGGTAAGCATGCTTTGTGGAACAAGGCTATGGCTTTAACCTAAGGTTAAGCTGGTTTTAAGCCTGGTTTAACTGGATTTTAACCCAGTTTCAACCTGAGTTTAACCTGAGTAAACCCAGCTTTTACCAAGTTTTGCCCAACTTTAATCAGACTTTATCCTGAATTTAACCAGGTTTAATTGAAGCCTTAGCTGATCCAAACTTTAAGTCCTGTTGTTGGTACACAATGATCTTAGATTGGACACCCAGATCTATTATGGGGGTCTGAACTGGAGGAAGTGAGATACAGTTTTGAGTGTCTGGTATATTTAGTGAACATGTAAATAAACAAACGTGTAACATCATGAATTTACCATAACCACCTACCTTCTTCCTATGTTTCAGCTGTGTTGGAGCAAGTTCTCGCCGCTCAGAAGGTCAGAGATCAGGCTCTGATGTCACGGCTCCTACTGGCTAATGAAGAGAGAGACGAGGCGTTGCTCCGTGCTAACCGCCTACAGCAGGCTTCCATATCTGAGTACAAAATACACTCTCTCTGTCTTTCTCGCTCTCTCTCAAAAACTTTGTTGTGTGAAAGGAAGTGACGTCGTGGCTAGCAGGGAAGAAGCTTTCCAAGATTTCACGCAGGATTTATACGGAAAAGGGAAGACAAACGTGGAAATTTAATTTGAGTCTGAGCAACCCCACCAATGGAGCAAATAAACCAACTGAAAAAACTACAAGTGGAACGTACCAATTTCAAAATAATAGTGAGATTGATTCTTGTCAGAAGTGATCTGAGCACCATTTCCTTTCCTTGTTTCCTCTCCTCTCAGAGTCTCCTCTCCATTATTCTCCTCATTCTCGTTAAGAGCTGTGAAACGAGCTCTCGTTCTCTTTGAGGAGGCCAAATAGAGCAGAAAATCTAATTAGAGATAATACCCCCCCACTCCATCACTCACTCACCCCCCCTGGCCCCCCAGGATGAGAGGGTAATTGATATTGGAGGCCGCAATCCTTCTGATGAGGACAGAATATGGAGGAGCATGCTCCATCTGTCAGCACACTGTGTGTGTGTGTATGTGTGTGTGTGTTTTTTCCTAATGGGAGAGAGGGAGCGTGTAATATATCTGTAAATGTATGTGTTTAATGCAGTACTCTGTCTCCTTTCTATCTCACTGTGTTGCAGTGATGAATGTATATATTTATTAATGATCTGTGACTGATTTTAAATCAACGATGGACTGATTGATTGGATCAGATTTTTACTGCGTCGTGAAAGTAATTAATTAATTAAATTCACATCAAATTAAAGTAATTATCACCTGACACACAGTCTGACAGATGATTGATCAATAATAATTGGACAAGTAAGATTTTTCAACAAACAGAATGTTCCTCTCAACATATTCCACTTTATTGTTCAATTGTTTTATGTCATAACATCATTAGCTCATTCAAAGTTCTTACAAATGAAGAACATTAAAAATTCTCTGGTGGTTGTGAAGAGATGAAGGCTACTCTGTTTCACGCCTTTGTGTTGTCTTTTCCTGCAGGAAATTTTCACTTTGACGCATGAAATTTTTTTCAAAATGATGAATCAAGCTTTTATTGTGATATGATCCCACTAATGGCTGCCGGTGGCTGTCTGCCTGATTATTGTCTCAGCAGGAAGTGTGTGTGTGTGTGTGTGTGTGTGTACGTTTGTGTGTGTTAATGACGCTGCTGAGCGAGCCGAGCCGAGCCGGGCTGAGCCGGGCTGGATGGGCTGTAAGCAGGGTGTTAAAGGAGCTTTATTGGAGGCGGTTGGTCTTTCATTACCTGCTGTTCCCAGCAGAGCGGCGCCGCCTCGGCCATCTTATTACACTTTATTACAGCAAAACAGAATGAAAGGAGCTCCCATGAGGAGGAGGAGGAGATCTAACTCTTCCTCCAGTGGAGGAGGAAGAAGAGGATGATGAGCTCAGATCCTGACAGCAAAACGAAAAATTCTTCCTCCACGCTCCTGTCAAGGAGGAAGATATTGTCAGATATTTGTTAGGTCATCCGTTGGACTGTCAGTGAGATTGTCTGTCAGTTTTGTTGTCAGATCATTTGATGAATCGTCTGTCAGATTGTCTTTCGGAACATCTGTCAGGTCATCTGTAAGCAGACTGTTAGTTTGTCTGTCAGGTCATCTGTTCGATGATCTGTCAGGTGGTCTGTCAGATCATTCGTTGGGTTTTCTGTCACTTTGCGTTTTTGATTGTGTATGAGGTTCTGTGTCAGGATTGGTAGATCCTTTGTTGGATCGTTTCTCAGGTTGCCTGTCAAGTCATTTGTCAGATTGCCTGTCAGGTTGTCTGTAAGGTCAACTGTCAAATCCTCTTTTCAATTGTTGGTCAAGTCCTCTTTCAAATTGTTGGTCAAGTCCTTCAAGTACTTCCTTCCGATTATGGGTCAGGTCTTCTGTCAGGACTTCCGTTAGTCTGTTATGTCTGTCGGATCATTTGTCAGATCTTGTGTTGGATCGTCTCTCAGATTGTCAGGTCGTCTGTTGGATGATTTATTGGTTTGACTGCTGTGTCGTGTGTCAGATCAGATTGTCTGTCAGGTCATCTAGCAGGACTTCTGTCAGATTACCTGTCAGGTTATTGGTTTGATCATCTGTCCAGTTGTCTATGGGACTGTTTATCAAACCATCTTTCAGATCATCTCTCAGGTTGTGTGTAAAGTCCACTGTCAAGTCATCTGCCAGGTTGTCTGTTGGACTGCTGGTCCAATTGTCTGTCAGGTCATCTGTACGACTGTTTGTTGAGTAGTCTTTCAGATCGTCTGTCATATGTACATATGTTTATGAAATATTCAGACGTCACAGCAGCTTTATGTTTGGTTTCTCTGCTGCATAAAGAAGGCAGACAGACTTGACTCTCCACACACAACCATTGACATACAAATACAAGTGAACAAACAAAAACAAACAAAAGGCTTCTCTCTCTCCTTAGACTGAACAGCATGAAACTTGAAGAAAACCTGGTAAAGCACACACACACGTGCGACGACACATACACACACCAATAGAAATACACACAAACAGAAACAAACACACAGAAATACAAACATTCACTAAGTTTTATTGTCCATTGCTTTATGTGTTTGTGTTTCAGGACGTGGACAACCTCCTGCAGTGTGTGTATGTGTCTGATTCTGTCGAGGAAGTGGACAAGTTGGGTTCGGTTTTGGTGCAGCATTTACAGTTGGCACGGCAATGGCGGAATGACATCGTAGCTGAAGAGATGAAGACAGTGATGGAGGAGAGAGAAGGGACACTGGCTAAGGTGACAATATGATTCACTGCTTCATCTGTCTATCTGTTTGCTGCTCAAACATCTGGTGTCACCCAGTCACCCACAGAGAATGAACGTGTGAATGACTGTGTAGATGAAATGTGTCAATGAGTAGGTGAGTGTGTGAATGAGGCAGTGTGTCTGAGTGTGTGAGATTGTGAATGGACTGCCACGCTATTTGTATGTGAACGAGTGTGAGTTAATGAGTGAGTGTGTGAATGATTGAATGTGAGTGAATGAATATGTAACTGTGAATGAATTATTGAGTGAAATGGAATGTGTCGGTCAGTGGGTTTCCATGCACCAATACCAAATCCAGCTGTAGTCATGGCTCAATTAGGCCAAAGAGCTACTTAAACGAGCCGGGGAAGAAAACATCTACTGAGGTATCCTGGTCTGTTTTGACTCCAGCAGGTGGCGATGTGGCCCCTTGCAGCTGGATGCATTCAGATGTGATATTTCCAGTTGACCTTTTACCTCACAACAAAACAAAACAAGCCGGCAATCGGTGTCCCTGTCAAACAGCGGATTTAAACATTAAAGAAGAGACTTTTAAAGAAAAACGGTCACCTTTGCAACACGGTACATTTGGAACGATCTCTACACAACTTAATCCGTTAACTCCTCTTGTCCTATCTCAACTGTGACAAGTCACAGCTTCAAGTGTGACACGAACAAAGTATAAATGTATTGAATGCAAATTGTATGGTGGAGGAAGCTTTCGCTATCGCACGCCAGTTTGAACAGAAGAGCCAACATTCTACTTTTTTGAAGCGTTCGCCATGTATTTTATGATATTTAACTTCTTAAGATGAGACAGCATAAAGTTTGTCTCTTCGTCCATCTAGAAATGTGTTGCTTACATTCTATCACCCGCAGTAATGAGACCTGTCGTGCAGTGCTTTATATCACGGCCCTGACCTTAGTAAATCAATCTCCACTGCATTATCTAAGCATGTTAGTCCGACTACGAGAAAATCTATTTAGTTTTCAGTGCACTTCCAGTCAGACTAACGTGTTTACATGTATTTTGAAGTTAGAATAAAGCAATAATTTGACTTTGTCAAACATCACGTAAACCCACTGAATGAGTGAGTGAACGGCATGTGTGTCAATGAAAGATGACAGACAGAGGGTTGTAAATGTTCAAGTATTTTGTGGTCATGGGCCCATATAAAGATTAAGAATACATTGAAGCCCCGCCTCTTATGTCTGTGCCCACCCACTACCTCGACATGCTCTCACAGCTTCCATTAACGTGAACGCACCACGACCATCTTTTAACCGCGCTAACACCACCCTTCCAAGGTAACACCGTAATCCCACTGAATCACCGCCATCCTTTTACCCTGTTCCTTCTGTGTTAACATCGCCGCTCCAAGGTAACACCATAATCCAACGCACTGCAGCCATCTTTAAACACCGTCCCCTCTGCTTTAACACCACCCTTCCAAGGTAACACCATAATCCAACGCATCACCATCATCTTTTTACACTGTTCCCTCTGCGTTAACACCACCCTTCCAAGGTAACACCATAATCCAACGCATCACCAACATCTTTTTACACCGTCCCCTCTGCGTTAACACCACCCTTCCAAGGTAACACCATAATCCAACGCACTGCCGCCATCTTTTAACACCCTCCCCTCTGCGTTAACACCACCCTTCCAAGGTAACACCATAATCCAACGCACTGCCGCCATCTTTTAACACCCTCCCCTCTGCGTTAACACCACCCTTCCAAGGTAACACCATAATCCAACGCACTGCCGCCATCTTTTAACACCCTCCCCTCTGCGTTAACACCACCCCTCAAAGGTAACTCCATAATCCAATGCGCTGCTGCTCAGAAACATTTAGTGATGCCCGCGTTATCCCTGGAGATGACGAAGAGACGGAGCGCTCTCCACGCTGGAGGACCCCCTCCCTCCTCCACTGCCACTCTGCCTTCCCCCACTCACTCTCATCTCTCATCTCTCTGGGATTATCTGGCTGCTGCAGCCAGGGCTTGGGGGAAATATTAGAAAACTCTTTTTTCTTTTCATTGTTTTAATATCAAGAAATTACACATTATTAAAGGATATATATATATATATATATATACATATATGTACACTTTATATATGTGTGTGTCTGTATATTTCTGTGTATATACTGTATATATATGTATGATGTGTAACCCACATCAAACAAAGCAACTTCTAACATTTTAATACCACATAGAGCTTCAAACACACTGTAACACAACATAAAACGCCTAACACAGAATGACATAAAGCTAATATATACACAAAACAGAGTATATGTGTACAACAACATCATACATAAGACAATGTCAAGCTGCTGGCATGTATAACACAAAATCATGCTAATAACACACAACACAATGTAAAGCTATTGACATATACGTCTGTCTGTGTTTGTGCAGTGTAAACGGTTGGAGCAGGATCTGGTCCATGAGCGGGAGCAGAGCCTGAATAAGGTGCCCCCATACTCACACATACATACACACACACTGCTTTTAATTGAATGATGCTGATGGGTAGTTTCCTCTGTTGTCATGCCAACCTGTTGCAGTTTGTATAGCAACAACAGAGTGAGTCACTGGTACCCTATGTGTGTGTGCGTGCCAGCGTACGTGTTTATGTGTGTGTGTGTCTGTGTCTGTCTGTGTGTGTATGTCCCACTTTTCACTGATAAATTAAATTTGTTATTAATGTCACAGTGTATTTTTTTTTCTCGTTAAAGAGTTAATGAGTGTGGGGGGGGCGGGGTCTTTG
>OMNV01001350.1:7131-22734 GCA_900303265.1 Brotula barbata | reverse complement strand
AAAGAGCGAGTGAGCGTGCGCGCGTGCGAGAGAGAGAGAGTACAGTCTGTATCAACAACATGCTGCTGTTTTTGCACTAGCAGCAGCAGCAGCAGCATAAGTACATTCCACGGGCTCCTGTTCACATCCAGTGAATAGTAGTGCCAGAGCTGTCAGTCTTATGGTATTCTAAGAATTGCTTTACACAAAAACATTCAGAGGCAATGACAGTCCTTTTCTTAGAAGAGGCCCCTGAACAATATCCGGAAATAAGAGAAAAGCAAGAAAGACTTAGCAGCTATTTGCACAAAAAGAAAATAAACACAGCAGTGGACACGAAGGGCCTGGCTGGATTGTACAAAACAGCAGGTGTTTAAACTTCAGATGGAGTATACTTACTGTACAAATGGTGGGGAGGCTCCACTAGTTTAAACAGACCATGTAAACATTCTAATGGGGGCAAAGACCGAGGGACACTTGACCCCAGGACAGATATTATATAATATTTACAAAAGGGACAGTTAGCCTCCAACACGGCCAACAGTTAACAGCAATCTTATTATCCATCCAAAAGAAATAAAATCAGGCTGCTTTTCAGAGACAGGCTTTCAGGGTTTAAATACATAAATTACAACAGGTGTACCATTACGAGCCTGCCATACTTACACTCTTTCATCATGCCAATGTCCACGCAACGTTTCAGCCGACATGCTTGGCAATGACGCCTGTTGTCCTTGGTGATGGTGCAATTACCGTTAAAAGGACACGTGAAGGCAGCCTTGCGTTTCATACTGCGTCTAGAGAAAAAAGAAACATTTTACATTGCGTGTTACTAAATTTTGTAGATACAATAAATACAAATTCAAGTTCTCAATGGGCGTGTAGTGTGTTTGATACTTATGACAATAGAGCTCTATAATAGCAACTTAAATGAACAGGTGATGTGTGTAGTACTACTGAAAATATATGACATAAATATGTTATTGTGTAAGAACTACACAAACATTTCTGCCCTCCTTGTCTGTAGTGAAACCCCCCAAATGTGGTTGACTGTCAGAAGCCCATGGGCAACAGTAAGAGTCTTGCTCAAGGGATTGTCATGTGAAATGATTTAGACAGAGTTGCGCACACGTATGAACATACACTTCCATTCACTTCCATGTTTATGACCATGAAAGTTCAAACTGTGGCCAGCTAAGTGATGAGGAAGACGATTAATAAGCAATAGTCTTTTACATCCTCTCCTTTTAAATGTCAACACAGCTGAAAACAACAGATGCAGCAGGACAGATACATAAAACGAACTTAGTACACTTCAGTCTTTGGTTGAAATAGAAACCCCTGAGTATATCAAATAGCCTATAGACAGGCTGTTGTGAAGACATCAACTATCGGATCGGTTGCATTTGTTTACCTGAATGTTGCCAGTACTTTTGTTTCAACATGTTCTTATGTAACAGTAACATTTGTGTGTGTGAGTAGGCGGTCATTACATATGCAGAATCACACCAGTGTGCGGCTGTTCAACGTGTATCTTGTGGTTGTCATAAGGCTGGTGTGAATGTTGTCCTGTTGTTCTGTCTACATGGGGCCTCCTGTGTATGTGTGTATAGCTGTGCGATGCATGTGTCAATAGATCCATCAGTCCATGTCTACATGTTTAGTGTGCGTGTGACCTTTTACATTAATGCATGCATTTGTGCACCTGAAAAAACCCTTGCAGCCTTCACAGGTCATGGCATTGAAGTGGAAGCCGGTGGCTTTGTCACCGCACACGCCACAGATCCGTGGCACGTTCCTGTCGAACTCATCAGGGGCCAGAGTGGAGGTACTCACAGCCGTGGGCTCCATCACTGATCGGAATGAGGGAGAAGAAGAAAAATAGGGGAGGAGAAAAAAGTTAATATCAACTCCTAATTTGACGAGCAATTTGGCCCAAAAAAGAACATTTTTTAATCTGACAATTCTAAAGATTTGAAGTCCATTCAGGCAAAGAATATTTTAGCAGTCTGCATTGATCTATTGTGTTGCACAAGAGATTTAGGAACAAAAGAATAAAATTATTATTCCATCACCTCATCATGTTTTAATTAGCCTTAACTGGTTTCTTACAAAGGTTGCTCTACAGCTCTTATACCACATTATATTTTGTGACATTTTTTAATTGCCATCTTTCAAACCATACTGCGTCAATACCTACAGGCCAGATTCAAGTCCCGAATCTACCCCGTGGAGGTGAACTCAATTCCAATGTTTTTGTCCTGGGGCGAGCAATAGGAGACACATGAATCAAGGGAAAACCTCTATTTCATTTCCAAAATGGTGGATCTGGGTTACATTTACACGGCGCCCAGCGTATCTATTTCACTAAGCAATCTCATGAGAGGAAGAAGAGAGGCATGTCACCGCAAGGCTAGCATCCTTCTAAACAAACAATCACTGTCTTTGCACAAAGCTTCTTTCTTATTCTTTTCTTTGCTTCCATTGCAGAGTGAAAGCAAAGCAAATGATGAAGGAAGATGGAGGGCAGAGGGAGTGGAGGGTAACTAAACCGATAATAACCATTTCAAACTCACTAATCAACAGCCAATGAGGCAAGGGCCTCGCTGAATAATTTAAAATGTTTTGACACACTCCTTCATCATTCAGCTGTAATTCATAAAAATCACACTTGCCGAAGTTAGATATGCTTCTGTAAAGCTGGAAGACGTTCTTGTTTCTGATTAATATTATTGTGAACATGAAAATTATACGTTACATTGACTAGCTCTGTTAACAGGACATGCATTTCTAGTTTTAAGGACAAACAAAGGACAGAAACAGATCTTATCATTGCCTTACTACAAACATCCTGGATAGCAATGGCTCAGCTGTTAATCAGCATGTTCAAATACACACAGTAAAAGTTGAAGATCATCTCTGTTGAGACCAATAAAGTTTGTTTTTTTAATGTAACCACCATAGTCAGGCGGAAATCGGCATATATTTTCCGATCATAAATCAATCAATCAATGTACTCGGGCATTGAACCATCCATTGCTTTACAATCAGAGAAAAGGCTCACCATTTGATTTTTTGCAAGTTTTTACCTCGCAATCCAATAAATCAACAAGTTGCGAATATTAAATCACACAATTCGTAACTAGCAATGCATGTGGGTATGTGACTGAATATTTTTGCCTTTATCACCCGTCTGAAAGAATCCAGAGTTTAGTGCGCACGCAAACATACTGAGTGTATCAGTGCATCCTGCAATTCAACTGGGAACATCTGACACATTAGCTCGCAACAATTAGCCTGCTACATAACTGGGATCATAACAAGAAATATTTGTGGAGGGAATTCAACAGCTGGTTTAAAGAGAACTGCAATAAACGGATCACAGAGAAACACATGTTGATGGGAAAACGCTTCACAGTTTGTTATACTATCTTTTGTTATACTCTGCTGTATAATGACCTGTTAATTTAAAGATAACTGATATTGGAATTTTGCACAGTTTCATTAAAACGCATCACAGTTGAAGAAACGGCCGCAGAAAGTGGGCTGACATAGAAGTGTAAACTGTACGGGATGGGATAGTTACAGTGGCTGCTGCTCTCAACCGAGAACTGTGTGAAAGTTTATGTAAGCAGTCTATTCATCGACATTGTTTTCTTATGACAGGCCAGGTCAGGGTGTGTCCTTTCATTTTCTTTTACCCAATTATCTCATGACACATATCTTATGACTTACAGCTTCTGCTGATTTCCTTCTCTCACCTCTCGAAGTGCCTAAAGAATGACATATACTAAACAGGTTGTGGAGTGACCATTTAAGGGCAGGGAGCTTACAAAACGACTGAAACAAACCCACAACATGCATGTTACTCAAATCTATGGGTGGATGTATGACAAGGTCACAATGGGGTTTATCTGTGGCCACATCAAGATAAGACCTCCAGCTGTTTATTCTATGATAACACTTTGCCTCCATGTGATAAAATATAAATACGCACAGATTTTACTTTACAAACACTCTATGTAGCCCTCTAGGAAAATATTGTGAGACATGCTGTGAGGCTCTGTGGAGCATTAGCTTTGATTAAACAGGACATTCCCAACGCAAACAAGATAATCTAATGAAAATAACTTTTAGACGTTTCGGGTTTACAAGCTTCCCGTCTTAAAGTCCAGGCTGTAGCTTCTTAAGAGTCATGGTCCGTAAATAAATCAATTTTAATGGGAAAGCTCAACTTCTACATGGAAGTATGCGTACAGATGACAGAATGCTATTCATCACCATCCTACATGTGCTTCAAGATTCAGTTTAACTGTAGGGTCATTATGGAATCCGACCAACTCCTGCTGAAGTGTCAGCATTGCCACGAAGCTCCCAATGCTTGGCAAACAATTCAGACAATGTTGGCAGTCTTGTAGGAAGTAATCCAACAAGTGTTACTCTGATTAATGTCAACAAAGGTATTACGCTTGGGTAGTGTAAAAAACAGCTTTTAGTGCATGCTGAGACTCCACAACAAACACCAGTTCATGGTCACTTGCATGTATACGACTGAAGGGAGGTCTTTCAAACTAAAGCTGAACAATCTTGGAGCAGAAGCATCCATGGTGCAGTCAAGTTAAAATTCTTATGGCCCTTTTCCACAATAGGGTCAAGCTGAAAAGAGCTAAACCCCAGTTTTCTGGGCGTGGCCGAACAACCAAATTCTACAAGATTTGGAGGGTGCTTGGTGCCAGGGGCCTCATTTAAACTGCTGCGTAAGCACAAACAGGGCTTGAAACATGTGTACGTCACTTTCTACGCAAACTTTGGGATTTATAAAAATAAACTTGAAAATGTGTGTACTGGCACAGAAACTCCGACCCATGTGTACGCACACTTTGGACAGGGGGATCTGGCGACACACATGGGGAGGAAGTGCAGTGGAGCCAGATTTCACAATGATTCTTCCCACTCAAGGCTCTGACATACAGACCGGTTTGAAAACGCTGCATTAACCCTCTCCCACCTCTCCGGAATCTCAAATTTGTGTCAAAGGAATGCTAAGACGTGCTTTTCTTTTAAGATGATCCGAAGGGTTTTTCTGAGCTTACACTGAAAAATGCTTAAAAAACAAAGCCAAAAAAAGTTCCTGCATCTGTGTGTGCGTGCGTGTGTGTTGCTGTGTATGTGCTCTTTATCGCTTCCTCCTTGGTTTGGTATGATTTAATGTAAATGAATTCATAGTTATCACTGACAAACATCATCCATTTGCCTTAGTACATCACCAACTCATCAGTGAAGTCAATTCTCTGTGATTCCATTCAGCCCTGACAGGCCATTACCCCAAATGCATAGTAGTATTGAGAGCCCTCTAAATAATGCATCAGGTTATTAGACCAGATCTGTACTCATTCCAGTCTCTGACATGCAATGCCATGGAAGATGGAAGGTTTTGAGCTTTGGGCTTCTATTGAATGTGTCTATTTTGAATGCATATTATGTGTAGGGCTTTCAGTAGCATCAATCAAAACTAATGTAGCAGTAATATACAGAATAGCACAAAGCAGAATAAGGCAGTAACAGTGTGGTTTGTCATTAGCTTAGTGGGTCAACTCTCATCCATTGTAAACAGCAATTTGTGCACTCAAACGAAAAGATAGGATAAGAATCCCATGCCAAGTAAAAATGTGTAATCACATGAAAAACACACATTTGCGCGTTCTTGAAATGGCCTTTAAATTGTTAGTTTTGGGTTGCAAATGTATTTCCCTCTTGTTTGAATGCTTTTGTAATTGTTGTTGGGGTTTTTTATTCTCGGCAGACCAAAATATGAGTTCATATATTCAATAGAACATTGATGCTATTGTGTATTTTTTTTTTTTTGAGAAAGAAATCTTAGACCAAGGTACAAAGGCAGAGAGAACAAAATGCAATGGGTTATTATGTATGGTTTGCATCGCGACTGACACACTAAATGAAGTTTAAGTAGGAACTAACAGTTGCTAGGTATTGTGGATTGTATTGTATCTGGGTCAACAAACTAAGGGGAAAAGGACAAATAGGATAAAACGTGAACTAAGGCACTGTACATACATACATACATACTGAGTGACACTGCATGTTGAACTTATTCCATGTCAAGTGGAGAACTACTGAGGCTAATTAAGGCATGAAGCTCATCTCAACCACATGACTAGTATGAGTAGATTTGAACACCCATGTCTCTTTCCCCACACATCAATGGCCAGACAAATCTCTTAAGAACAAAAGCTGTCTTAAAGAATTTGTAGAAGTTGTTCTTATTAATGTGAAAAGAAATCGACCCCCACTCATTTTCTATACCATTTATTAAGTATGACATCTTTTAACAAATCAGCCGTTAATAGTACAAGAGTGATTTCATAATTTGCCAAACTACATACCGGTACTTACCGGCAGAAGAGCAGAATGCAGGTTCAGCACTAATTTGGTTCTCCAAATTAAAATAATTCTTTATTTTTCTTTTTATCTTTCATTTTCAAAATGTCTTTCTACCAAGCTACTACTGAGTATGTCACATGGTATGCGTGTTTTCCGGCCTCTAGTGTTTCAATTACGCATCACTACACAGATAATTCGGTTGACTTATCAACTACTGCCCTCTGAATGGCCGTTTTCTGTTCGCAGTCAGAGGGAAGAAAGAGGCGGCCTGTGGAAAACAGAGCAGCCAGCGTAGTGTAAGGGGAGGGGGGGGGATGCACTCCAGAAGTGGGCCAGGGCAAAAAGGGGTGAGGGTTATGGAGAGATGGAGTAAAAACAGATCAAGATGTATGGAGATGGAGCTAACGAGGAAAGAAGCTGTGATCTCTTTGTCACAGAAACATTCTGAGCGACAAAGACCCAGTGTGTCCTACAGGCTGCTGGAGCCAGAGAGGAAACGAGTGAGAGCAGAGAGCCCAGAGAGAAGCCGTCGCCATAAGCAGCCTGTTTTGTTATTTTAACAGCTGGCTGAAAATATGCAGCCATCTCAACTTCTGGATAAAAATAAAGAAATAAAAGACTAATCCCTGATTCTTTGTCTTATGAAGTATCAGGGGCATAGAGTAACTTCATATTAATGTAGGAATCAAACTGAGCACAATTAACGCCCATGCAAAGTGTATGAGTGTGTTTGTTCACTTTGTCATGTGAAAATGCTATGACCCATTCCTTTAAATTACAGGTCTATATGGAAGTTGGACAGCAAGAAATTCGTCCAAAAGCACAGGAAACATTTTGGTTAGGCATAAACTGATTTAGCTGGGCCACCCAAGTTAATATGAAATATGAGACACCCTGGTTTTGATGTATTTGATTTTTTATGGACTAACACACAGGCTCCCTTTTTATCCAATAGCCTGGCAAATATGTTTATTTTCAGAGCAAGACACCCGTTTGTTTGTAATGGATGAGATACTGTTTGTACACTGTAGCAACGTGACAACCACCTTATTCCTTTGTTTGCAATAACACTGAAAATATGACTGTGTATGTTGAATACACAGTATGTTTGAAGTTTTTGAGGTATGTTAATATATTTTCAAAAAAGATATAGGATGAGACGACATCCATTACAAAGCTTAATAGCCTGACGTTACATTAAAACACGTGATAGAACTTGCGAGCTTCATCCTGCCGCTGGTGAGTGAAATGCTTCATTTACTGGGGGTAAAATAACTCTTTATTTTATAGAAAGGCACTGGTTTTACACATTTTGACATTTCTACTGTTGTATTTTTAAACCTTGTATTTGCACTTTGGATAAATCTCAGATTTTACCTACAATAGAGCATCTAATTTAAGTAAGAAAAAAATGTGGGGATACATATCATACATTGCCATTCAGCCAAAAAATATTAAGATATGATTTTAGGTCCATATCACCCGGCTCTAACTCAAGAAGGAGACTTGAGAGAGCTGGAAAAGGCAAGACAAAATTCATCGATGTGATAACATGTATCACATTTCCTTCCAATTAAAACAGTGAAAATAGACCAACTTAGTGTAAAATAAGCCCTTGTCCATTGACTGCATATCTGTATTGCCTGTACGTGTTTACCATCGATTGAAAACGAGAAGGAACAGAACTTTAGAATAGCAGCGCGCTCGGCTGTGCGAGTGACACAGTGGCGGTGGCTGATGAGCAAAAGTTGAGGCCTGTTATAATTATGTGCTACACCACAAAATGACTGTAGCTTGTCATTTTAAGTGGGTGGTGAAAGCTACAAAATAAAGACATTACCCCAATTTCATTGATGTAGTTGAGGGAGAGGCTAGGGAGTTCCCTTTTAATGCTTCAGTGCCAACAAATTTGCACATGCGGGGTCCCGACGTTGACGGCTACCCGATTGCCCGGGGCAAGTAAAAAAAAACAAAAAAAACCCTGCGGGCAAGCAAACCGTGCCTCGACGTGCCCGGTCGGGCAAGTACCGATTCTGTGCATTTTTTTTCTCTCTCTCTTTCTCTCTTTTCGATTTCTCCTATCAGTTGTAGGTTGCTGCAGACTGCATTGGCTGAGCCTCTCTACCTGTTGGGAATGCCGTGCTGACGTCAGACGTAGCTGTTCAGTCAGTCTGTTGACTCGAAATATGGCGGGAGGCTCACAGCCCAAGTTAGCAAAGTTAAATTACGAGAAAGATAAGAGCCGCAGAACGCTCCTCCCTTCGTGGAAAGACACATATCTGTGAGTGGAGAAGGATGACACAATACCGGCTATGTACTGCACCGTCTGCAGACAATTCTCAGGGAAAGCCAATAAAAATGGATCATTTTTCCGTTTAACGACAGCTACAGATCTGCTATAAGCTGTGTTAACCCCAGTTTCTTATGTCGCCAAGATTGAGCAGTCATTCGCCCAACAGAAGAAAAGTGCTACTACACATCATGCGGCGACTCATCTTTTCCTCCTTCGAGTGGATAAATTAAATGGTTCTAATGATACAGCTATGTCTCAATATCCAGGGATGTACTGATAACTTTCTATTCCTGCTGTAACATGCTATTACAACAATAGCCTATCTTCAACTATCATTTTAATTATTCATGTCAGGACACCTGCCATGATTTTAATCCAACAGATGTTTGTGTATTATCCTCCTCATATTACATATTACAAGTGGTATCATGTTAGTCTATGTTGTCATTATATCCCAATTAATGTGAAATAACACAGATTGCGTGACACTGTAGAATAGATTCTAATGTGAGGAAATATTGACTTTATGATGGTGATGTTGCACCAAATCCTTAGATTACAGTAATCCATTAATGTGTCTTCCAGGAGTTTGAGCCACTGAGGAATTTTCTTGTTGGGAGTAAAGCTACAGTGTACCATGGCAGGGTTCCGGTTCCACTCATAAGGTGGCGAGTTGCAAGCTAGGCAAAACATTTTGTAGTCTAGATTTTAGATTAACTTACTGACTTTAACATGAAGTATAAAAGCCATCCACCATACAACAAACCTAATTAAGGGTTGCCATTACGACTTGAAGAATATTTGAGGATATAACAAAGAGGGATCCAGAAAGCATTTCAGGAAGGGATCATTTTAACTGCACACAGAAATGAAGAGAGAGGGAAAAATGGGAAAAAAACAAACTCTGGCATCACGTCCCAAGAATGTCAGCAATGAGCTTACAGACCACATCCCAACACATAAGAGTCAGAGCCGGAATCACATCCAGACCTATACCAGCACTGGAAAGAAGAAAGGGATTGCTATGGAACGCCTAACTGAGTGAGGGGGCCCTCTCTGACAGTCCAATGAGCATCCACCGTCCAACATCACATGACGCAATCCCACAAATGGTTCGGAAATCGTTCCATGCTGCCAAAATTTTCTCTTAAAGGGAAAAAGAGGGTGAGGGAGTGAGAAAGACATAAAAGAAGAACGTTACGGAGACCATGTGCAGAGAGTTGGAGAAAGAAGGGAGAAAACATAAGGCTGTATGTTTTAATGCCCACCACTGGTTGGGTCACTACAAATACAGGACAGATATAAAATGAATCAGTTCTGGAATGACCTGGTCCGCAGAGACTTTGGGTGCTATGAAAACACGGAGGTCTGTGATTAATGGCCGCAGACAGAGAGACTCAATGCAAATATGTAGAAAAGAAGAAATGATGAAAAATTACAGGCAGAAGAAATATATTTTAATCTTTCTAATGTTTAGTCATTTCCTTAGGAAAATATGTACAGGTGGAAGTTGGACAGAGAAAAATAACAATGGGCAAAAAAAAGGGAATCTGGAAACAACCACAAAGTGGACAAACTGTATGTGTAATAGAGCTAAATAACTGGCTGGGCGGACTAGTCCAGTCCTGTCCCTGCATTTCCCTCCCTCCCTGAGGCTCTACGGCTCTATCTCATGTGCTTTCTGTACAATCGCAGGGACCGTGTTACAGCAGCAGTAATAGCACATGACAAGGTGACCTGTGCCCCACACAGGATGGGCTAAACTGGGGTGGAAGGGGTGGGGGGTGGGGGGTCCCATGTCTAGTGTCCAACCCAATGGTCTCTTCACCACAACCCTCCCCAGTCCAGGCCCCACTGCTAGTCTGCAAAGGGAGAGAGAGGCAGTGACGGCAGCCTGCCCCCTTATGCTGGGCCCCTTACTGGACTCTGGAGAGGGGAAAGAGACGAGGCAAGGAGAGGCCCACTCAAAAACACCAAAAGTCCTGTTTATGTCTATGTCGAATCTCAAGAAGAATGTGCATTCTCATGCACACACAGAAAACCGACTGGACATAACTGGAAAGACAACAGACATGTGGGTGTGGTGGGTGCAAATGCACTTAGCCCACAAGTCAGTGTTATATAACCTCCATATACTCTTGTGTATCTCTGTGAAATATCTCTCTAAATGGTGTAAGATATAAGAAAGAACTGACATCCATGTTTTTAACTGAAACTTTACTTTTGTAAAGGTAAAAGTAATACCTGAAGAATAAGAATGATAATAATAATGATAAAAACAATAACAGTACCACTAATGATGATATGTTATAATATACACTTTATATTCTATACAAACTACATAACTGGTGTAAATATGAACTGCATTACATATGAAATAGTGGCTCACATTTTGCTCTCCCTAGAAGAATTTGTTTTGCATGACTTGAGCTCCATTCATACAAGACAAATATTACCTGTTAAATGTTTGCCTTTAAGAAAAATCAACCATAGGAGGTCATTTACAACCCAAAGACATTACATTACATACATTACATTACATTACATTACATACTGGGAACTTAACACTTCATTAGCCTCTAAAGCAACTGAATAAATGTGCCAAACAACATGGACACAAAGAGGTACATACAAGTGGGTCTGTACGGTTAAGTACAGCAGCCTCTTTCTATAGGGTTACATGTGAGAGGAAGCTACCAATTACTGTAGTCACGAAAGGGGGGAGGGGCAACATGCTTCACTGTAACGGAGACCTATTGGACTATACAATCGCCCCCACAGTGATCCTTCAACAACATGCCATAGTTCCAGTCAATAAAGAAAAACAACTAAGCCCGTTCTGAAGCTTCTCACTGCAGATTTTGAATGTGGTTTGTTGTCTGGCTTATTGGATTTGTGTTTGAGTCAACAAACATGAAGCATCTTCATTTGGGAAAAGTTTTTGCTTGTGGGCTAAATACACAGGTTCTGCCGTGAGTTTCCACGTCATTAAAATTCAGAACACATGTTACCACTGATCATAAGTCCCTAGAGCCATTAAAGAAAGAGAGTAAATTTAGAAGGGAAACCCCATTTGTTTTTCTTAGCAACCATGCCAGTGATGTAGCTGATACAAAACAGCGCCAATAACTTTTTTTGGGTGACATACAGTCCACCTCAGCAGTTTCTTAAATGGACAGGTATTAAAAAAAATATATAGCAGTGAGCGTAATAGAAAGTGGAGCACCAAATGTAGCCTTGTATAAATGGTTATCTGTATTTGGTTCAGAGTCACCTTTGGGGTAAGAGAAGACTGGAAGAAATTCATTTTTGGGCTTGTAAAAAAACAAGACTTTGTTGAACTTGATATCATTATCAGGATTCTAAAGTCCTAATGCCGTAAAACAACAAATACTGTTCAACTACAACTGGATCTGAAAAAATCTGGCAGCAGCATGTTACATGACGAGAGAGTTTTCTACACTGCGCAGTTACCGTCTACTTAAATGGCTGCAAGAAATCATTGCAACTTCAGTTTATCAGTATTGAGAGTTGTCAACAGGCAGCAGACTGCTGCGTGTTGAAGTTATACAATAATCTGCCTTTAAAGGCAGATTAATGGTGAATAAGACAGTAGTAGCTATGATTCATGGATGAAAAGATGCCTTTTCAGAATGTCTGATATTCTCTCCTCAGAATATTAATCAATATTAAACTCATAACTTTCTCTCTATTGCTGCATTTCATTAACTTGCCTTAAGCAAATCTATGTTAAACTTTTTATTCGCTAAACAATGTTACAAGGTAATATCCAACAAACATTAGTTAACTACTGGCATTTTCTTTTCAAACAAATCCAAACGTTGTCACATAAACATACCAATATCACGGCAGTCGACGATGTCATATGCCCAATACCTCATAAAATCAACTATCAGTTACATGTTTACAATCTGCTGCAATCAAATACAGCAGTCTTGTAATAGACCCTCTGTGAAGTCTGTAATGTTTAGTTTTGTTTACACTGTAAGAGAGGCACTCTCCAGGGTGTTAGTGGTGTTATATTTGACTGTAAGGATATGAAGAGGCGTTTCTGTCGCCCTTTTGGTTGACAAATGGGCTTAAAATATCACAGAAACAATGGAATATTCTGCAATGTAATCAAATACAACACAGTAACTATTTTCAAAGATTTGTCATAAAGCTAAATCAACACCTCCTTAATACTGTCAATACAAGCTGAACGTTGCAGAGAATTAGTTTTGGGAACGCAGCATGTTGGTACATATTTCTTTTAAAAAATGGCAATTTGGTGAAATCTTCTGAGTTAAAATAGGACGTTAGGTAACAAAATTGATAAGTAACAATCATAGGACACAAAAAAAGTAAAAATGAAAATTTAGAACAACATAAAGTAGAGCTCTGTTACATATGGAAAAGACAGTTTCACAACACGATTTTCACAGAAAACGTTGTAGATGGCTTGGGGTGCGATTTAAATGGAAAGGAAAATGGCTCACCTGAGGTTTTAGCATGCCCTTTCACAACAGATAAGACGTGAACGCTTTCTTCAGTTTATTCCAACTTGTTAATCCTG
Source organism: Brotula barbata (assembly GCA_900303265.1). NCBI lineage: Eukaryota > Metazoa > Chordata > Actinopteri > Ophidiiformes > Ophidiidae > Brotula > Brotula barbata. The sequence goes on along the minus strand of OMNV01001350.1, from coordinate 9,484 downwards.
TTCAATACAAAAGCAAAATGGCATGTCGCAAGTCAGTGAGTGGGCCTTTACCCTAGTACCTGACCTGCGGTCGCTAAGTTTATGTAACGCTGGACTATTCTCAACAGCAACATACACAACCAATCATCAATGGAAATAATGGTAAACTGTAGCACTTTGACAAATATGCATGTATATGCGCCGTTATAACGATTCACTCAAATGTGCTATAAACATGTGTCTCCCAACAGAAATACTAATAATAAGTCTCGGCTTTCGCATTCCTCCTGTGCATGTGAGTTTCATACCTCAGCTCAACTTTTCCCCATCAAGACCCACTTGCTTTTAATCCTCTTTAGTTCGTTGCCGTTGTCTTCGTCGTCTTCATGCTCTGGCAAAGTGTGTCTCCTCCATGTTGACTGTGCGATAGCTTAAGAGCGAGTACGGCGTCGTACCAAACTCAAAAAAAGAGCAGACTCGGGGAAACGTCAAACTCGTACGCCCTTCCAAACGTTGGCTCGCAGCGCTAGTAGTAGCTAGCGTTAGCGTGGCTAGCTGGCAGCTTTAACCCTAACGCGCGGCACCAAGTTCAGCCACCTTATTAACCGTTTTGGCACCGCGCGCAACAAAAATGCAACGTGAAGCCAGCTGGGTCGAAACCAGATACGAGGCGGAAAGACGCAAAAATTAAGAAAAGTCAAACAGACCTATGGTAATCCGACGAGAAATACCCCCTCTTCCTCAAAACCCAAATAGATGTCCATTAATTTTTTTTACATGCCCCGCCCCCTTGCTTGGACCTCGAAGGGAGAGGGATTTTCCCCCCAGCCCCTCAGCTAACCAATCACAGGTGAGTTCGGCGTGTCCCCCGCGTTGTGATTGGTCACTTCTCAGCCCAGCCCAGCATTGCTTGGTTGGGTACGGTGCTCGTAACACGTACGGCCGGCCCCTCTCCTCTCCACCGCCCCCCCTCAAACAGGGGTGTGTCGTGACGTCAGAGGTAACGAAGAGGTAAACAACTTTGACCGCGTGAGGTTTAAAGCAATATCGTTTCTGTGATCTCTCATTCAGCAGAGGGCGGCTGCGGGGATTACCGTGCTAACGTTAGTCACGCAGCGGCGTCCCACTTTGTGGACGCCGATTCTGCGCTTTCTCTTCCATCGAGTGTCCCTTTGTTTTGCTGCCATGCGCTTTTAAAATACACGTGAACGATACATGTAACAGTACTATCCTCCATGCCGTCGATAACACGCCCTGAAAATAGTGATATTAACCATGTGAGCGCCCCAACCGACAATTTTGTACTTACTGCTGCTATGATTTATGTGACTCTTTGTAATGTGCAGTGAGGCGTGCGTGATGGAGGGGTGTGTCTACTCTGCAGTACAGTGGTAGGCTGGACAGCAGGAATGCCTCCGCATGAGATGTTGCTACACATTTGTAATGCAGGAGAGACGCTAAAAATAGAGACGATTAAACGACAAGACAAATCCATCAAACCGGAGATCACGTTTGTTATTTGTTACAGCATCCATTGTTGTTTATTTCACATTATTTGTTCATTCCCAGCGTGCGCACAGAGATGATGTTGTATATGGTGGAGACGATGTAATGGTGCTGGGCCTGCCGAGGGTCCTGGTGAGGGTCAGGGGTGTGTCTATAATGTAAACACAGTAAAGGAAGAGAGAAAGGGGCGGGGCGAAAATGGGTCCTCGATACGGTCCGACACGTCCTTTTTCCAGCTTTGGTAATTCTCAGCCCCTGTTGAGGCCTAGCAGGATCTGTGACAGCAGAAACAAGTGGAGGTAACGAAGCTGCGCACTTTGGAACGGATACAGGCGTTGGCTGTGTAAATCAATATGAAATGCTGCTTATTACCAAATGTGTAGAAACTAACTCAACTTAATGAAAACAGAAGCTTGCACAGATTTTTCTGTCAAATGTTAACATTTGCAAACATATTTCCCATTTTATTATTACTTTGTTAAGGTCCAACTGAAACTGAAGTGAAGTGAAGTCAATATTTGGCTGCAGTAAAAATCATATAAATGTATTTCAGACACTATTATTCTTTCCATACAGGCATGCCTTAAATATCTATTTTTTTTGTGTTGATCCCTCAAATTTTGTTAGGAAAGAGATATGATAATTGAATGGCTTGACAGAATCCTCAGAATTCAACGACAAAATATGTTTTCAAAGATTACAGTAATATTAAAACTGATACCATTAAAATTTGAACAGTAAATTTCCTAAATCTACAAGAAATTTAGATAGATAGATATTATTTTTTTCTAACATGTTAAAATAAATAACTAAATAAAATATAAAGTGAAACAAAATCAGACAAATAAAAATAACAGCAAACTTTCAG